>LR738709.1:694745-735762 GCA_902687465.1 Secale cereale | reverse complement strand
GGGGCTGGGCCCCACGGTCAGCGGCCCATAGGGTCAAGGCGGGGCGGTTTACTGGGCGCGGGCGTGTGCGCCCGTACCAGATACCACCGCAGCAGGGTGGGGAAAGGAGCGAAGCCCCGGCGGCGGAGCCGGCCTCGGTCGGGAACGGCCGGGCGCCCACAGGCGGGGCGGTCAGCCATGGCGGCCGGAGTAGGGCTCGGGCGTCAGCGGGCGGCTGGGGACTGCTGATGGGAGCGAGGCCGGGGCGGTCGGAGGCACGGGGGGAGTGGCGCAGGGCCGTGTTAAGGGGCGGCACCGGCGCGGCTCGCGCAGCTGGCGCCGACGGCCGGACGGTGTAGGGGAGTGGTAGGGGCGGAGCCCGCGCACAGTGAGAAGCGAGCGGAGCCAGGTGATGGCTGGGCGCGGCCGGACCATGGCGACCGCGGCGGGCGCGCGCGCGGGATGCAGGCTGGCCGGAGTCTGGGGCGAGTCACAGGCGAGTACGATCTCGCCGCGAGCACGGGTGCGGAACGGTGCGCCGAGCACGCTGGGTTAGGGGAGGAGAAGGGGAAGGCAGGCGCGGCTCACCAGGAGCCGGACGGGAAGGCAGGGTGCTCGAGGGGGCGTGCGGGGGTGGCCGTGGAGGTGATGGATCATACGGCGGACGGCGCGGCATCGAGGTTGAAGACGACTGATGCAGCGATGACGATGCGGCACGCTGGCCTCGATCCAGCGACGAACACGAAGGAGACGATGGCGGGGAGGCTTCTCGACGGCATACCACACGCCTAGGAGCACGATAGCCATGCGGTTGAGCTCGGCCATGGCGATGACGTCCTCGGGCGCAAGCAAAACGGCGATGGCGAGCGAGTGAGTGGGGGGTTTGGAGGCTATGGTTGCTCGGGGGTCAACGGCGTCGCTTTGAACCGTCGGGGGGTGCCGGGGATGGGCGGCACGTGGCCAGGGCGCCATGGATGCCCGCCACGCCCCCTCTCTGCCTCCTATAGCGGGAGGAAGGGGAAAATCCAGGTGGGTTGGGCCTCCTCTGCCACTAAGGCCCAACCAACAATAGAATTAGGCCCTTTTTCCGTTTTCCCCTTTTTATTTTATTTTTATTTTTTTGATATCCCTTTATGTTTGGAAATTGTTTGGCTGCCAAAACATTTGTGAAATATATCCAACCAGGCCAAACGATTATGAAGCAATATACCATACTGCTACGAAAAGTTCGGGAGCAGTATAATTTCATTTGAATTTTGCATTGCATAAAAAGAGTCAAAAGGGGGTGGGGGGGGGGGTTGTTGGCTCTGTTTTCAAGATGTTAGAGTCATCTAGGGACTTTAGATGATGTTGATCCACTGGAAAAAGTTCATAATGGATTATTTCCAAAATCGTGAACACTCCTAGGTTGGGACAACTTTTGTTTTCACCTCATATTTGAATTTCAATTGGAGCTCGAATTTGAAAAGAGAAATTATTCCAATGTGATCAAGCACTGTTTAGCAACATGATTAGCTTAATCACTGAGGGTTACATTTGTAACACCCCCAGTGTCATGCTACATACACGCACGCGCGTGGGTGCGAGGCGTTGGGCTCTAACTGAACCCGAGCGATTGCACTGCAGGCTACGCGTTACTGAACCCGAGCGATCGATCGATGGCTGTTAACTGAACCCGATCGAGCGATTCCTTCGCTACTACTGCTAACTGAAGCCGATCGATGATGCCTCTGCATGAACAGTGAGCGTTGCTGGGGGGTTTGGATGAACAGTTCCCGGTGGGGGTAGATGAACAGGACCCCATGATGTTGTCTCCGGATGAACAGTTCCACAATCGATCGAGCCGATTGGGGATGGATGAACAGAAGCCCGCGGAGGGCTGGATGAACAGGACCACCCTGTGTAGGTCGGGATGAACAGTAGACGAAGGAGGGCTGGATGAACAGTAGCACGTGGAGGGGTGGTTGAACAGGAGCCCGTGGAGAGGGCAGGTTGAACAATAGCAGGTGGAGTAGCGCGCGGTGGAGGCTGAACAGTCGCAGGTGGAGGCAGAAGGAGGTCGATGGTGGATGAACAGTAGCAAGTGGAGGCTGGAGGGGGTCGGCGGTGGAGATGAACAGTATCCCGCGGAGTCCCGTTTTGCAGTACGCCACACCCCTCCCGAAGAATAGGACCCCCGTTTCGACCGTACCGCTCCAACACAAGTCCTTTTCCTTCGTTTAGTAGTAGCCGCATCCCTCCCGATCAACAGGACCCCCGTTTCGACCATAGGAGGTCCGTTTCCTCCGTTTTGCGGTACGTCAGACCCCTCCCGATGAACATGATCCTATTTCGAACGTGGCCGGTCGAACACAAGGTCGTTTCCTCCGTTCTGCGGTACGCCAGGCCTCGTTTCCATCGGCTGTTCCGTCCAAGCCCTCCCGATGAATACGACGGCGCATTTCGTTCCGACCGAGCCGGTTGGCTCCCGTCAACACGACGACGACGTTGTTTCTCCGTTCCGACTCAGCCATGTACACGAGTCCTGGCCGTACGTATGCGCGAGTAGGCGTTCGAGACCCTACCCATATGTACGTACGTGGCCGTATTTTCTTTCTTGCACACTTGCCGCTGTACGTACATGTACATGCTACGTGCGCGCCTCTACTACGACACGTGCGCGCCTCTACATCGACCAGTATGTATGTACACGTGCGCAACCAGAATGACAACGCTACGTACGCTTCGACCAGGTCGGTCCCGACTGTCAGGCACCTCTACATCGACCAGTATATACATTTGTGTGTGTAGGTATGTATGTATATGTGTGTGTGTCTATGTTGAAACTCTGTGGCTAGATATGAGAGACACTTCTTATCAATGGAATACCTTCACCTTAGAAGGGTGTTCTTCCTACTAGTTCAACAAGATCTGCCTTTTTCAGCTAAGCCGATTCAAGTGCCTAGGGGGGCCGAACCTAGGTAAAATCATGTCTAGTGATCCCTAGTAACCCGAGCATATCCATATGACCAAAGAAATCGCGTGCAAATACCGTGCCATTTCTTGTGATCGACATAATTATCCTCAATAGCTGGTGTTGATAGTGGGGACGTCTCAACATCAGGTCGGATCTACGTCATTGACTTAGATCTCTTTCGTCGAGATGAAGCACTCAAGCTACATCGGTCAAGGGTCATGCACCCACCTCATCTTATGCTGAGTACACCAGCTAGGTGGATGCAAACTACTTCCTGCCAGTCTTCAACCCAAATGCAATGTCATGGGGTTCGGACAGCACCAACGTTCGGGGAGGTGAACTCACCCCGCGACTAGCGATTCATTTTCCCAAGAGGAATTTCTAGATCTAGAATCTGAGGCCTACTCCATCACTGGGTCATATGCATTGGGATCCACTTATCTACGTTACTACATGGTGATAACAGACAGACAACGAGCTGGTCCTCTGGCTTTGCCAAATCAAGATGCCATGGCCCACCCAAAAGGCACAACTGACCACTTGACATGCGCTCGATTAACAGCTGTAGACACTGGCAAAAGCTCAAGCGGTTTCTAGAAGGGGTTACAACTACTTCCTAGCAAGGGAGGCAAGCTAGACCATCATCGTTTTGTCATCATCGACAAGGGGGCTCACAAGCTCATTGATGAGTTCAAGTCCCAGATAATCAAAGCCAAGGATGCGATCAACAACAATTCGGCTGATGAAGAAGATACCACCCAGCTCGAAGCCCTTGAGGAACCTAGAGCACTAGCTAAGACGCCAATATCTATATCTAGGTTGCATAGCTAGCGGGGACCCATGTACGAACCCGTGCAGTCTCCGGGAACATCACACTCAAGAGGATTGCCCCTCTACTTGAAATAATGGGTGGTTGCATCACCGCGATTGCGATCCCTCAACCACCACTTTGAGATCATTAACACCAATCCAAGAAGCCGTAGGCATAAGAAGAGTCTATGAGTATATCCTTCGTGTCCCAACTTGCCGAATTTGGATGACAGGAGCGACCCGCCTCACTCGCCATGCCACCATGGCCAGTAGCAGGTCTCCAACGCCTCAGCGTGACATAGACGACCGTGGGAATGGTGATCATGGCCGCCGTCTAGGGAGATCTTGTGGTCGGTCATACTCTCCCCGAGTATTAGTACACATATGTCATTGTAGGATGTCGTGTGCTTGCGCCAACAACCACTCGAGTTCCCTTTCCGAGGCATGTCCAGGGCAAAACCTTTGAAGATTGTTTTGGGAGAAGGGATGTCCTTCGTAACTTGTTGTCCTTGTGGTTTCAAGCCAATTTGGTTCTTTTTATTAGCAACAAATTGACTTGAATCATTAAACAAAGATGGTACAACGAATATGAGTGTACGAAATGAAAATGAGCAAAAAGAGTTCCTTGACAAGAAACAAAATTTACATCATGTTCCTCCAAAGTTATTGTCTCAAGCTTTTCCCTTCACATCTCGATGTTCCTCAATGTCTCCTGCGAAGAAACCATAGAAAGCAAAACCCACACAAGATGAACTAACCCAATTGGTTTTGAAGAGTCGCATGTGCCGATTCCCAGAAGTGAGAACCCTAAGATGATTGATAGCTCTGCGATCGGGGACACAAATCTTTAAATGACTGATGCCATGAATCACTATTTCATTGCCAAATCACCGGGGAAGATTTTCAAGAGAAAATGACAAAATGAAAGAACCACCGACAGAAACGACCTGTCGTCACTATCCCGGAGCCCACCTAAGTTTTAGATGACAATATGTGTCATTACTAGCCATCGATCCATGGAACCAAAAGACCACTCACTTCTCGATGTCGGCAACAACGGACATACCGGGATGAAAATAAAGGTGGGAAACTTCTATTGCATATGACTATGCATCCTTCGGTAGACGCCAGAAATGCTACAAAACCCAAACATAGAAGAATATAATTGTCATGCAAGTATTGATTTGGGTTGCTCCCAGTGATGGATCCAGATGGGACAAGAAAGGCACGGGGGCCGATGTGGGAAACACCAGCGAACAGAAAGGGAAACAACAACATCCTCTTGCTCTCTGTCGGCTAGGGTTTTTAGGGATTGATTGTCTTCCATAGTCAGAAAACCTCATGACATCCCTTCATGACTCTAAGAAGCCAAAGCATATCTTTCCATTGATTGTACTATCTTTCGAGAAAGGTTCTAGTGCTATAATCCCATTTTGTACTACCAGGATCCCGTCTTTTCTAGAGAATTTAGTTGAAATGGATGGCTAGGCTGACTTGACTAACTTGGTTCCTCCCAGGAAAGTCACCTGCTCCCATGCTTCAATCCAACGATCATAGGGAGAGCTCACACAAATTTGTAGAAACCCTCCTAGGAAGGCCAAAGTATGCCTTCCACGAGTAGAGGTTGGCCTCGGAGTGGGAGAGCTTCATCTGGATACGCTCGAAGATCGGCACGTCTTGGATGACTGCAGCCGAGGGATCATCGATGGGGTTCCTACTCACAGAATGAGAGGAGGCAAAGCGGTTGCTACGGCCATTCAAGAGAGAGGAGTCGAGAGAGAACTCCATGGGAGCAGAAGCGGAGGAGGACTGGCTAGGTTTTCAGCCGAGGGATCGTCGATGGGGTTACTACTCACAGAATGAGAGGAGGTAAAGCAGTTGCTACGGCCATTCAAGAGAGAGGAGTCAGGAGAGAAATCCATGGGAGCAGAAGCGGAGGAGTGTGGCTAGGTTTTTGTTGTTGTTGTTTTGATGGAGAGGTAGCGCTATTGAGGGTAGAGGACGACGACCAGAGTAAGGTGGAGTGGGTCGGCTGGAGCGGTGGCGCGGGAGGAGCAAGGCGGTGGCACTGTCAGTTGGAGAGGAGTGGCTGCACGATCGGGGAATAGCGGCAGAAGCGGGATATGGCGGGTGGGGAGGTAGGGAGAAAGAGAGGGGGTGACGGCATGGCTCGCGTGCGGGGATGGCTAGCCGTAGCGGGGCAGGTAGGAGGAAGAGCGGCGGCATGGCCAGGGAGGACAAAGCTAGGTTTAATCCATGTAGAGAGATAATATGATGCAACACACATGTATTCCTGGGCATCCAGTGCCAATATATAGATGCATAGGGAGATCATCACGTCCATGACTAAATCTAATGAGATGGACGGAGATCAGAGTACATGTGTATATACGAATACATAGGGCACTCAACACCTAATCTTGCCGCCTCAAGGAGCAGCTAGGAAGCTATGCCGAAGCTATCTCTTATCCGTGCCAACGAACATACAGAAGGAGTATCAAAGCCTGGAAGACTAACCCAAAGAAGAGAGCGCCGCCATTCATGTGAGTGTTGCACCTCCAAGGTCTATAACCCTAACCTATCTACTAGCCGGAGGCGAGGCACCTGGATTCCCGGCGCTGCAATTGGCCGCCGGAGCGGCAGACAGAGGGGAGGAGAATCCACAAGGTCGCCGACGGAGATCAAAGGGAGGAAAGCTTTGCCCTAGTCGTCTTGTGAGAGAGGAAAGTAAGATGTCACACTCTAGAGGTAGTTCTTAATGACCGTGTTTATTTTATGAGATTGGATAGACCATGTTCCTTTGTAGATTAAATAATGCGTTTTTTCCCAATGTTGATCTGACCATTGCTTTGTGTGTCACATACATTCTTTCATAGGGAATATATTAAGCACTTCTGCTTTTTTTTGCCAAAAAATAATCCTCATACGTGAAGGAAGTAATCTGAACGTGCATGTGTATTATGTGCTTTCCGTCGTTTTTATTTTGACATGTTAATGGAACGAATTGCTTATGGGTACGTTGCTCATATTTTTTATATGCATGCATTTTCTAGTTTACAAGTTCGATATGAGAGATTGGTTAAAAGTAATCAAACTATCTGGACAATAAAAAAAGGTTGTGTCTAGGTCTCAGTCGATTGAGAGTAACTAAAATAGAGGGTCTTACAAACACAGACGCGTCCTCCCTCAAGAAAATCTTAGGGTTCCTCTGCCTCCCGCTGGCACCGTCATCGGTCCGCCTCGTCTCCGGTAGCTTTAGGGCCATCGTGGAGCGGTGGATCCCAGCTATTGCCGGCGGAAGTGCTCCATTTTTAGATGTTTCTTTGAATTTTCGCAAGGTTTGTGTCCTACTCAGGGAGATGAGACGGAGGCGTCTCCCTGAAGATGGAATAAGGTTCTTCCCACCTAGCCTCCATTTCGGTGGTGTGTCTAGCATCGTTGGTGGACGTGTGGAGATGTGTCTCTGACGGATCTGTCCTTTGTGGATTTTCTCCGATCTAGTCATAGTTCCTCTACATTTGTGTTTATTCAGGTTGGATCATTCCGATCTATGTTACTCTTCATCATCGGCGACTGCTATTCTGTTGCGCTAGTTCTATAGGGACTTAGCACGACGACTTCCAGACTGTCTACTACAACAAGTTTTGCCAAGCTCCGATGAGGGAGGGGCGATGACGGCGGCGCGCCTTCGGCTCGCTTCAGTGCTTGTAGTCGTTGCTAGGTGGTCTACGGATCTAAATTTAATTTTTATTCTTTCGGTTATTCGTTGTATTGCCATGATTGAAGATGAATAGATTGGAAGATTTTTCGGAAAAAATAAGTAATCAAGGTGCTTGTGTTTTCATGCACGAGCGAACACGGTCGGGGTTGACAGATTTATGTTTGCTGACCATTTGGATTAGTACATAAGTGCTAATAATTAATTCATTTGCTTATGTGCCCAGGTTAAATGGATACCGTAAAACGGACGCATATACGTACTTTTGCAGTGAACTTTCCATTGGTTCTGTTCGTTGGAATGTTGGGGTGGGGCCCATGACTTCATTCATACGAGCCATATCAGGCATGGCTGTGGAGAGAATACTTAAGTACCGTGGAAAATTCAAACATGTGATAAAGGTGGATCTGAAGCCCACGCCAACGGCAGAGGAAGCCCAAGGAAGAGGCTTGATGAGCACCAAGTACCAGCTCGCCCTCGCTGCAGCAAAGGAGCTCGGCCTACTCGATCAAGAATACAACAGGCTCAAGGAAAAACACGACGAGCTACAATACTACTCCTATGGGTCCTATGATGGTGGTACCTCAACAAATTTGGGGTGGCACGTGCGGTACACTATAGTTCCTCAAATCATCAAACAATTGTTAACCGAGAGGTACTTACTAGTGGTTGAGAACCTCCAGTGGCCAATTGAGCCTGGCAGTTTAACACTAGAAGATGTCGGGCTTCCTCCACCTACTTGGGGAAATTCTCGTTGGTTCATCTCGACCACTTCTCATGATGCATACAAAGAGAGCAAATCAGAAGACCATGGAGTTATACCTATTTACAAAGATGAACATGTTCTGTTGCTCACTCTCTATGCACTACATCAATCGGCCGAGCAAATACTCAGCATGATGAGTCAAGAAACCAAGGAGTACTGGCATCACATAGCGCTGCAATGCTTCCACTACGCCATGGTGATCTTTTCCAAGCATTCACAAGCGGTAGCTATCACCTCAGATGAGCTCATCTACCAATGGGCCGCCCATGGCATCTTGCCTCGTATCAGCATCAAGGAAGAGGAAATCAACACCATCAGCAGCAAGTGCTCCTATATGCATCGAGTTGGAAGGGTCATCCTTGAAGCGTTTCAGAACTACTCTTTGTTGCAACTACCTTTTTCTCCTGCTACTGAAGCTTATGAAGCCTACAATACCGGCGCACAATTCTTTGCATACCATGGCCTCATTGCAGAAGACATCACAGTTGATGAACTCTTTGGTAACAAGAAGCAATGGATTTCCTTGTCCGGTGACCATGGATGGCATGTAAGCCGAGAATGGTTGAACCCAGAGGAAACAAGGGGCACAACAACACTTATTCTAAGAGGATGCTCAGATCAATCACCCATTCTTTCCAAGCTGGACAGTTTCTTGCCCAACCTCCGTTTTCTTCTTATTCTTGATCTCTCCCACACTCTACTAAAATCACTCCCTTCTTCCATTGGTTGTCTACAGAAACTTCGATTGCTCTCACTTAGAGGCTGCCATGATCTAAAAACTCTTTCCAGTTCATCCACAACAAATGCCACAGACTCATCAACAAATATTAGTTCATCATCACCATTGTCCACTTTATACAAGCTTGAGTTTCTTGATATGAATGGTGTTCCTATTTCTCATCTAACACAAGATGTGGCCAACCAAAAGAGCAATTTGATACACCTCGACATGTCAAATTCAGAAATATCTGCTTTCCCTCGCACTTTTTTTGAGGACATGTCAAATTTGGAGGAGCTTCTGCTGACAAGCTGCTCCAACCTTGTGGACCTACCTCCTTCAATGGCTTCTCTATCCAGGCTAAAAACCCTTGAGGTCACAGGGACTCAAATGAAATATTTCCCGCAAAAGATATTTGAAGGAATGAACCAGCTACAGTCGCTGAAGCTCATTGACAACAAGGAATTGATTTCATTCAGAAGACCAATCTCTGGTGTTCAGGGAATCAAATTGGAAGGGCATCCTAGCATTGTATCGTTCATGCTGATCGGCACACCTCATATAAGGTGTTTGTCCTTGCATGGATGTAGAAAACTCGAGTATGTTGAGATCAATGATCTTGGTGATTTGGAGGAGCTTGATTTGTCTGGTACAGGTATCAAGGAACTTCCTGATGAAATCCCTAATCTTCCCCGGCTTAGGCGATTACTCCTCGTGGGTGTTACTTCCCTGAAGCGATTTCCTTGGCATAAGCTGGAGAAACTCCCGGATGTGTTTTACTTGGATCATTGTTCAGAAGGAAATGGCAATCACTCTAATCAAGTTACCCAAGTGTGTGTTACTGACCCCAAGTTCTTCCATAGCTTCCGTGACACTGCTGCGGATTTAGTTAGAGCTGGACGGTTTTTCCAATCATTCTATGTTCAAGTGGGACCATGCATTACAAATAGCAGACGACAGGAAGATGAAGAAGGCGTCCTAGATTGCAAGTTGCCGGGGTTGCTGCAGAATCAATCAACATATGTGGATGTATATAGCAGCCGCTTTGCAGAGGAAATTGTAACTGCATCGGCCATTACAGTTCCCCTTCACCGGACTGAGCGCCATCTAGACATCACAAGGATGCAAGGGACACATGATGGTTTATATGGTCTCCTAAACGTTACAAAATCAGTATCAGTGACATGTGATAATTCTATCTGCTACTTTAATAGTCTGAGCAGTTTAATCGAGTTGGAAGAATGTGAGCTTCGTTGGTGCCATAAAATGGAAGGAATTGTATCTGGCACTAAAGGCTATAAAAAACTACGCAATATGCATGTCTGTAATCTCAAAAGGCTAGTTTGGTTCTGTTCAGAGTATAGTTCTTCTGACTTCACTAGACTTGAGCACCTGCACTTAGAGGACTGCCCAAGATTGGAGCACGTGGTGCCACATGCAACAACACTACCATGCCTGAAGACTCTTGACATACTGTTCTGCTACAAAGTCAAGACAATTTTCATCAGCAATTATATTGAACAAAATACTTATGATCTCCCAAGCCTCCAAAGGATACGTCTCCAGGAGTTGCCACTGCTCCAGCACTTCCATGACAAGGATGCCACCATCACGGCGCCTGCATGGAAGGAGCTCCACATCCGAGGGTGCTGGAGCCTCCGACGCCTCCCGCGCCTACAAGGACGCCAGCCAGAGACTGTGAAGGTGAACGGCGAGAGGACCTGGTGGAGGAAGCTCCAGTGGGGCTCACCCCTGCACCGTAACAACTACGACCCCAACCTTCCACCGGAGTTTGCCTCCTTTGACGAGCGTGCCGAGATGAGCAGCTACCTCAGATGAATAAATCCAGTCTACATCAACACGTCCATCCATCCTTCAGTTGGTATGTGATTTCACTCTGTATATTTATCCTCTGTACATCAACTATACATTCACCAAACATTACCTTGTTAACAGTGTTCAACCATATGTGATATGTCCATGCTGTATATACACCAATCACTCCTGTCCGCAAGATGAAGCTTATCAGCTCCAAAAGATACGTCTCCAGGAGTTGCCATTGCTCCAGCACTTCCACGACAATGACATCACCATCACAGCACCGGTGTTGAAGGAACTGCATGTCTGAGGACTGAGGGTGTTGGAGCCACCGATTCCTCCCACTCCTACCATAAGTGTTCCACCATACACCACAGAGTACCTTCCTCAACACTACCTTATTAACAGTGTTCCACCATACTCTACGTCCATACTATATACGTCAACTACCCTTGTGTCATTCGACCCCCTTGTCTCTATAGTATACATCCATAACATACATGCCACCTATGTACATACTCGTGCCTCCGTATACACCTGCATGTCGTCCATTTGATTTTAGAGTTTTTTGCAAATAAAAGTCCACTTTCCTTGGTTATTGTTGACCGACCACTTTGTCCCCCGTGGAATCGTGTTTACTTTTTACTGTTCCAACACGTTTTATTGGAGTATCAACTACTTTATATTTGGTGGTGTACGGGCGTCATTTGAGTTGTAAAATATGTTAAATTATCAAGTGTGGTTTGTACTGCCAGGAGGCTTGTGTATTTTACTTGATTCAGATAATGGTTTGGCTATAAATGTTATACCAACATTGCTTGCTAGTTTTATTGTGAAAATCGATTTCACTATATGATGCAAGTTTGGCGGGTTTTACGCTCTGCCTTTGTACTCTGTGTATAAAGAACAGGACGGTCAGAAGGAAATCACTGGACAAGTCTGAGATTTGTAAAGAACATCAATATTTACTTCAGGTTAAGGTTACGAAGCAGCTTGCAAAAGGGGTTGCAGATTTCTATTGTAAATTACGCCCTGCTTATGAGTCTACAAATAAGTAAAAGAGGGATTGGAATAATTGGTGTAAAAGTATTGGTTAAATCCGCTCAGATTAATTGTCTAAATATGACAGCCCAGCATAATCAATTTGTACCTTTGCAATTATTGTCACTTCTTTTATAGCAGTGTCTGCATAAATTCCGACTGAGAACGTGCCCTTATCAACAGCCTTACCATTTACATGCCCTGATAAACAAAAAATATGTTGCTGCATGCGCATATTTCTTTATCCATACATTTCAACTCAAATCTAACTACAAGGCTCGGGCAAATTGCACTCTCCATACGAAAATTGATACGAAAGCCGCATGAACTTCTGGCGAATCAAATATGATGAGCTCAAAAAGATGAAGAAAAAGATTCATCTCACCATCGCCAAATAGATACCAAACAGACTAGGTCATATGTACAGTACTAAATGCTGAAACTGATTGGACTGATTCATACTCCCTCATAACCTGGAGATCTGGAAAGAAACAATGATTCCCCTCGGCATTTGTCAAAGGAGCTAATCCATTTTCCTTCATGAATGCAAAGTAACAACAATGCACTTATGAGCATGTCTGCTGTCATGACTTTCAAGATTGCAGCTACTTTCTCTTGACGTCAGCCTCCAGGAACTTCGAAAGCCAGAGCTACATGTGTCACCTGCACAAAAGCAACATGGTCCTAGTATAAAGCAGAAGAAGGAAGGAAAGAAGCTAAGGACTATGATATTAGAGGGTGGAAAGAAGCTAAAGATAAGGACACAGAGGGTGGAAGAATCAAAAACGGAAAGTGTTCATCACCTCAGGGTCAATTTTTTTGCATAAAACCTCCACCAGTATATACAGACTTTGGTTCGTGAGTTTCATTTCAGTGTCCGAAAATTTTGAAAAAGAACACTATTAAGAGTCGATTTGTTTTTTTTGGCATGCATAAATGAGCATCTTGGATACCTAAAAATTTCAGGTTTTTAACTTTTTCTTAGAATTTATTGTTCACGTCCTAGTGTAGACGAGCCTGGGTCGCCGCACCCACGTAACTTGCGATTCTTCAAGGTAGTTTACCAGCCCATGAAAACCAAACCCCACATTTTACTTGTCCTCCAAGATCTAAAAAAACACAGCCCTTGAGGTGGAGAGATTGTCGACGAATCCCCGAGCTGTCTGCGGAAGGGTCTCAACTCCATCGTGGCGCTCACCGCTTGGTCCATTTGGAAGCATCGCAACGCGGCCATCTTCGAGAACCGGCGCCCCTCCACTGAAGACCTAATACTCTCGATCAAAGACGACGCCCGCCTTTGGGCTAAGGCGGGTGCTCGAGGGCTAGCTGCGATTATACCTGTAACTTGAACCTTGTGTCCCGAGGCTGAGTATCCTCCTCCCTCTGCTCCTCCTTGCAACCTCCTAGATGCCGGCTTGTGTACGTCTGCGAGGGAGCATCCTTGTAACTTGTAAACACCCTTCTACCTATCAATGAAATGATACGCTGCTAAGCGTATTCACCAAAAAAAGGTTGGAGAGATTGAGGATTGCAGCCAAGGCAGAGATGGTGAGACTCGCACCCTCTAAGATCATTTTGGCCTGTTTATATAATTCGTTTCGAGGGCTACAAAGGGCAAGTTGGTACTACATGAATATGAGCGGTGTACGACTGAGTTAAGCAAGAAATGACTTTGTATTGAGCAAGGAAACAAGGAGATTCACGGTTTGATATGCAAGGAAGCTCCAGGCACAAGAGCGCCACTTGGGTCACAAGTCGTTGGTTCCAAGTCTCCGCCGGTGACGAACATTTGACTTTGTCAATAGGTCTACTCCAAAGATGCTGCTAGTAGGAAAACCGATGATTTGACTTCCAATTGCCTTGGGGAAAGTTTACTAATTGTATTAGTGTGATATGTAATACTCCCTCCAATCCATAATAAATGTCGCAGATTTGAACTAAAGTTAGTTCAACCTTAGCTCAAAACCGTGACACTTATTTTTGAACGAAGGGAGTACTAATTAATAAGGGTATGTATAATCATTTCGCATTCTCTTGTCATGATTAACTTGGTGTTTTATTAATTTTGATCATGTTTAGCTAAGGACGTGCACAGTGAAAAAGGAGTACATTATTTTTCAATTCAAAACTCATCTGATGACATTATTAAGGGTCATTTTACAAACCCCATAATTTTAGTAAGTTACAGAAACCCAGCCTTTTCAAAATAGCGTAATATTCAAAAACATTAAATTAGCATGAACCAGATGTTCCTGGTGTAGAAAATGTAGGATGGATGAATATTGTGTTGTTGTATGTTGTATTGATCTGACCCTCATATGGGGTATATATAGAATAAGGGGGTAGAGACTTGGAGTACAAGATACGTAATACATGGTTTAAACCTAGTCAATCTACTCCTTATCTCCATCTTTAAACCCAAACTATATTCTAACATTCCCCCTCAGTCGTAGCGGGAGTGAAACGGACGATTGCGACTGGATTTGAAGTATCTTGCTTGCGTCGTCTTCTCCGCTTCACCGTCATCACATGCATCTCTGATGGGTCGACACCTGGGGCGGTGACTGCGTCCCCTTCCGGTGCCTTCCTTGTCTTTCCTCTATTCCCTCCCGCAGTCACAGCGGGAGAGGCGTGGACGCTAGTGACGACTCGGACGCTGTTGACTGGAGTTGTTGCCGATGAGTTGTTGTAGACGTAGCCCTGTATGTCGATGTAGAGGTAGCCGATCATGGTGTAGTCGTCGTGGATGACGAAGCCGCACAAAGCGGGAGGCGCAAAAAAAAAGCGCTAGGACGGAGCTGCAGACGTGGACAATGCACCTTGCTAATGTCAGATGGTGCCGTCGGTGATGAGTCCACCGGTTTTGCCAAGACCGGAGGAAGCCCATCGAGCACACATCGGTTTTGCATCATGCACGTGCCGCCGTGGAGAAGCCACGCAATTCTGGTCTGCTCGAAGAAGCTTGCGGGGCCGGCTCGGGGAAGACTCGGGCGCTCGATGCAGTTCACTCGGACGGCTCGTGGCTGGTTGTAGACTTGTATGGCTTGGCGATGTGTCGGCTGCCGAAGTAGGTTGGCGCTGCCGCCATCGCCGCCTCACGGATCTGCGGGATTTTCTTCGTCGGACGGGATCAATCTAATACAAAGTTATCTGGCTACTGAAAAAATAAATCAATCTAACTGGATACTGTAAATTGGAATTGACCTAATCTATAAAAGTGATCTAATCTATGGAACCAATGTGATCTTTTGATCAATCAGATGCCGCGCCCCCGGGAGAGGAGATTGATCTCCCTGGGGGCGGCACGCTGCGGAAGTGGTGGTAGGTCCTAGGATCGGCGTCGTTGGACAAACCGCTCTAATACCATGTAGAAAATGTAGGATGGATGAATATTGTGTTGTTGTATGTTGTATTGATCTGACCCTCATATGGGGTATATATAGAATACACGAGGGGGTAGAGACTTGGAGTACAAGATAAGTAATACATGATTTAAACCTAGTCGATCTACTCCTTATCTCTATCTTTAAACCAAAACTATATTCTAACACTTGGCGCATGTAAGTCGGCCAATTTGCTAATTTTCTAAAAAAAACTGTTAACCCAAGTGATTTCATGTGCAAGAGGAAGCTCTAGGAGCCAGAGCACCACTTGGGTCACAAAGTCTTCGGTCTCCGAGTCTCTTCCAGTCAAATCAACATTTGACTTTGTCAATAAATTTCCATCCTATAGGTGTACTTTACTTACTACATTTCAGAGTCCGATGCAGAGTTGATAAGCTACAAATAAATGAAGGCAGCCCCTATATAAATAGCAGCCAAGCCAAGAATCCATTCACCCAGCTTCATCCATAGCACGCTAGAGCCTGGTAACTACTTGCATTAGATATGAAGAAGTCCGCAAGGCTTGACTCCATCAACATCGTCCGCCTGCTGCTCGTCGTCGCGATCATCTGCGCCGTGAACATTGGGGTAGTCCAGGGCGGCAGAAGGTTTTGGCGGCGGCCCACGGGGTTTGCCCGAGATGCGGTGGATACGTGTACACCACCGCCTCCACCGCTGTCGATGAAAGGAAGAACTCTGCCTCCACTACACCATTCAACCTACGCCACTAGCCAGTTAGCTATGCTCGATCACCTGCTATTTCGTTCCCTAATGTGCCTCGTCGGCTTTACTGATTATTTTTTACTACGAGAGGTCGACCCATTTAATGATTTTATACTTTCTCTATTGTGTTGGTCCTGTAATATGTAGTGATCTTTCAGAATTTCGTACGGTATTGACAGGATTTTTCCCTATAGAACATGTGCCTTTTTTTTTGCATGGTTATAGAACATGTGTCGAGTTCCTTGCTTTTGATAATAGAAAGGGGACCTACCCGGGTAGAAAAAGGAGAGCTATGCGTATTTTGTATTACTAGCAAAAGAACTCATGCATTACAATGGGAGAAAAAAAATACCATACTCCCCTAACACAATAATCATGATTCAACATCCCAATTAAATATCTAGGGTGGACTTGTAACCAGGACAAAAAAAATACAGGCCCCGGTTACATGTCGAGAGTACGGTGGAGTTTTAAATTGAGAAAAACAGTTGCCCCCAAATTGTGTGTCGAGGGTGGAGTTGTAACTTGAGAAAAATTGTCATCCCCCAATTGTGTGTCAGAGGGTGGAGTTGAAAATGGGACAAAAATGTGTCGGATTCTAATTGCATATCTTTTTTTTTTTTTTGAGGTTAGATTCTAATTGCATATCTAAGGTGGACTTGCAACTGAAAAAAAGGCGGCCCCATTTGCATGTTAGATGTGAAGTTACAACTGGGCCCAATTGTGTGTCCAAGGCGGATTGCAAATAAAAATTGGGTCGAGCCAATTCCATATGGGTGGATTGCAAGTGGGAATAGAAAAAAGGTGAGCCCCTAGATGCATGCCAAGAATGGAGTTGCAACTTTAAAAAAACTATGGCCCCAAATTGCGTGTGGAGGATGGACATGCAAGTGGGAATAGAAATTATACTCCGGCATGAATCTTCTCCTTAAATATACTCCGCCGTTGGAGCTTCGAGTAAAAGCCACACCTCACCCTCACGTCGCCCCTCGTCCCTGCATCTTCGTCGGCTAGCCTCCTGGCCACCGCACGCTGGCCCCTCGCCCTTTTGCCCGACGTCGAGCCTGTTCGGCCCCCATCGCTGTCACCAGAATCAAGATGAAACGCCGCCGCCGTCGCCATAGCCGATTCGTCGGATTGTTTCGAAACTTCTTCATTTCATGTCGGTCGCTGCATCTTACCTTGCTTGCACATCATTGCGGGTAATTCGCATGTGTCATGGCCTGCCAGTTTGGTCTAAACGACACCGGCCGGTCGGTGTTTCACCACTGCACCGCAAGTGTTCGACGAATTTCTTTGGTGATCTTTTTTGTTTGTTTCTTTTTTAACCGAGACGTTTGGATTGAACCTAGCCGTTTGAATTGTAGTTCAAGAGGTTGAGGGAGATGGTCTTGGAGGACCCGTCGTCATCCGAATAGGAATAAGGCGACGATGACTTTGACACTGCTTTAGGCATGATATTCAATGATGATGTTTGGCGGTCTAGGGGAGGATCACATTTTGACTGCATACACATCGACCGTGATAGAGCGGAGGTCCATGCCAAGATCATGAGAGACTACTTTGATCCAAGCCAACCTGTCCGAAAAAGTACTAACGCAGTGATCGCTGTCTTTGGCACGGAGTACTTGAGGGCACCAACCGAGGAAGACACCTAGAGGCAGATGACTAAGAGTGAAGCGAGAGGATGGCAAGGCACGCATGGATCACTTTAATGTATACACCAGAAATGGAAGAATGTCCTACAGGGCGAAAGGGCCAGTACAAAGGCCACTGCAACGATCCAACGATCATTCTTAAGGCAGTTGCATCGAACGATATTTGGATATGTCATTCATTCTTTGGTTTGCCTGGCACTCAAGATGACTTTCGAGATCATTGGATATGGCAGTTGCTGTCAAGATCACCACTGTTTTCTAGGATTATAATAAGTGATGCTCCTGCTTGCAACTACTCGGTCAATGGGCAGAAGTACTCGATGGGTTACTACCTTGCGGATGGCATCACCAAATGCACTTTGCAATTCTTCGTGGCCCTGTTGAGTACTGGAGCTCCAATGTTTTATGGTGGGTCATGACTTGTTGCATCATATTGCAAAATATGATCATTGAAGACGACAGGGATATGCCTGAGAACATTCGTTACATCACCAACGGGACTCCGATTGAGCCAGAGTATGATATGAACATAATCCTGGTGTTCCTTGAGGAGCATCGCATGATCAAGAACCCACAAGTTCATGCTCAGATACAACAAGATCTTATTGAGCACCACTAGCAACGTCTTAATTAGTGAGTCCTAGTTTTTCTATCACATGCTATTTGCTACATTTGAACCATCTGGCGTGTTTAAATTTGAATAATTCGGTTTGTAAACTTTGACTTCGGTTTATAAACTATACTCGTGATTTGCTTGAACATTCGAATTTATGTTTAGTTTCTATAGGTGTGCTAATATGTAGTTGCAATGTATACTAGAATTGCAAAGTTTAGGAATATCAAAATTTTACTTCGTTATATATACTCTACTACTTGTAGGGGATCGGTTAGGTCCGGCAAAAACTTAGTAGAGTAAATATATTCCCCTAAAGGTGTACATCACTACTTTTAAGGGATCGGTTAGGTCCGGCAAAAACTTAGTAGAGTAAATATATTCCCCTAAAGGTGTACATCACTACTTTTAAGGGATCGGTTAGGTCCGGCAAAAACTTAGTAGAGTAAATATATTCCCCTAAAGGTGTACATCACTACTTTTAAGGGATCGGTTAGAAATGCCCTTATGTGAAAGTGTTATTCTAATCCTGCCTTTTTTCTAGGGCTTTGGAGGGAGATTTGAAGGGAGACAGGGACTAGGCCGGCCCGGGTTTGGTGTTGAGTGATTGATTGACTAGAGCCTAGCTAGAGGTAGATGGCTAGCTAGGGTTTTACAGTACATGCGTAGATTGGTTTAAAGAAGTACAATTCTTGAATAAAAAATTGGATGAAAAATTGGTTTAAAGAAGTACAATTATTGAGAATAAAAACTTGGATAAGAGAAGTCTACAAGACTCGAACGTCCATGCATGCCCACGTCGTCGGGTCAGCTCATAGCACAAGTGATTCCTCAATCTAATCAAACGATAGTAGTACTAGCCCAGTTGATAACCAAGCACAACCAAATGAAATGAAATCCATCACTTTTTGGGGGCGATCCGGATGCCCCTGACGACCAGCCCACTCTTCCAGTGCCCACCGTCCTGAGACATGGTGACCACAAGCTCCCCACCCTGCTGCCCCTTCTCCACCTCAACATCCCCTACCTTGAGCCGCAGCCACCGGCCCTTGGGCTTCTTCTCCAGGCTCTCCTTGCGCACCTGGGCCCTCGCGCCGGGGAGCTCGAGCTGGAGGTCCACGGGCACCTGCCACCCGGCGCACCCCTGCTTGAGCATCATCTCGAAGGCAACCTCGTAGGTGGCCCCCGGTGTGAGCTGCGACAGCTCCAGCTTCCCGTGGACCTCGAGCGACCACACGTTCTTCAGCTCCACCACCTCCTCTCCGGCAGCGTCACCGGCGCTGCATGTCAGGTTAGGGTCCGCATTGATCGATCAGCGCACGATAGTTGAGCATAACTAACTAGATGGCACAACTTTTCAAAAAAAAAACTAGATGGCTCGAATTTTGCTACATCTACGTACTCCCTTCGTTTTAATTTACTCTGCATATTATGTTTGTCTAAACTCAAACTTTATATACTTTCAACAAGTTTGTAGAAAATTATATTCACACATACACCACCAAATATATATCATTGAATTCATCGTTGCATATATTTTTCACATCATATAAATTTGGTATTGGAAATGTTCGTAATATTTTTTACAAACTTGGTCAAATTTTATAAAGTTTGATTTCAGTCAAAGCTAACATGCAGAATAAATAAAAACGGGGGAATAGGAATGAGACGGCAACAATTAATTGAGGAGGAAAGGGGCGCACCCTGAGATTCAAGAGGCGGATTAGTGGGAGATTGAGATATCACGTACCTTCCTTCTCCTGGGGGTGCGGGCAGCCAGGCCCAGTAACTAGGGTCCTCCACCCAGGCGATGGACAGGCCTCGAGGGAGCAGCATGAAGCAGCTGTTGCCCTTCTCATCAACCCAGTGCCTCTGCGTTGCATGGATAGACAATCATGTTATGTTCGTTCAGAAAGCTGCAAAGATTTCCAATTCATGCTCATCAGAATCAAGTCCGTGTATGTGTAATACTCACCTTGGTTCGTTCGGGCTGCTTCTTGTCCGAAGTAGTAGAGGTGCTGCACTCGGTGGTAGTAGCAGCCGGTGCCGCCGGCGAGCCGAAACAGCACGGGCATAGTCGCGACAGTGCCGTGCCCATTGGCAGCTTCTCCAGGGGTGCAACTAGAGCTCAGGCGTGAGTGAGACAGATTGTGTCTGACATATATATGTACCTGGTTGAGGAAGGTCTAGAAACCGGAGACGACCGATCATTAGGCTAGTGATAGAGAGATCTAATTCCGCTAGCACTGATTAAGCATCGGATCTGGTTCCCATATGATGAAGTTCAAGAGAATCTACTTTTTTGACAAATGATAAGTATGCATTGTTGCACTGATGCTCTGCTTTTTATTGACATGTCATGCTTGTTGCATTGATGCTCCTTCACGCTCTTGTTTGGAGTGGGTGACATGCATGCTTACACCTCCGGCCCAAGTAAATTGCATTCACAGTTCTCATACTTGCCGGCAAGGTCCGCATCGTCCTCGAGCTACTTTGCCTTTCTATGGTCCTCATGCTTGAGGATGTGGTCCATCTACGGTTCCAGCGCCGGTCACATCTACGTACGCGGCTACCCTCTGTGCCAAGTGTAGAGATAATGCATGGTTCCCACCTGTCAGCATGTGATGGAGAGGCCCGGGGCATGTCGGCGTGATGGCACGGAGCCCTCAATACATGGTCCTCGAGCTACTTTGCCTTGCTATGGTCCTCATGCTCGAGGATATGGTCCATCTACGGTTCCAGGGCGGGTCCCATCTACGTACGTGGCTACCCTCTATGGCAAGTGTAAAGATAATGTGTGGGTCCGAGAGTCCGACATGTCAGCATCTGGGTGTGATGGCACAGAGCCCTCAATTTCAATGGGCCCCGACAGTCCCATTACCTTGTTTACACCGATGATGGGTTGGTCCGTGGCTTAGTGGCTACTTTATTATGTCACGAACGGCGAGGGCATCATCCCCGTTGGTGACCACCGTGTGGAAAAGATCCTTTGAGATGGTGAGGTAGAACCAACAAATGAGCGTGGCATCGATGGTCATCCACTCTGCATCACGCAAGCATGAGACTGGAGTCGATGGTGCCGTCGATGTGATCATGAAGATGATGTTGGAAATATGCCCTAGAGGCAATAATAAAAGAGTTATTATTATATTTCCTTGTTCATGATAATCGTTTATTATCCATGCTATAATTGTATTGATTGGAAACTCAAATACATGTGTGGATAAATAGACAGACTTTGTGTCCCTAGTGAGCCTCTACAGGACTAGCTCGTTGATCAAAGATGACCGCGGTTTCCAGGTCATAGACATGAGTTGTCATTTGATAACGGGATCACATCACTAGGAGAATGATGTGATGGACGAGACCCAAACGTTAAACATAGCTTTTGATCGTGTCAGTTATCGCTATAGTTTTCTGCATGTCAAGTATAAGTTCCTATGACCATGAGATCATGTAACTCACTGACACCGTAGGAGTGCTTTGTGTGTGCCAAACGTCGCAACGTAACTGGGTGACTATAAAGGTACTCTACAGGTATCTCCGAGGGTGTCCGTTGAGTTGACATGGATCGAGACTGGGATTTGTCACTCCGTGTGACGGAGAGGTATCTCCGGGCCCACTCGGTAATACGTCATCTCAATGAGCTCAAAGTGACTAAGTAGTTGGTCACGGGATTATGTATTACGGTAACGAGTAAAGAGACTTGCCGGTAACGAGATTGAACTAGGTATAGAGATACCGACGATCGAATCTCGGGCAAGTAACATACCGACGAGACAAAGGGAACTGTATACGGGATTGCCTGAATCCTTGACATCGTGGTTCATCCGATGAGATCATCAAGAAACATGTGGGAACCAATATGGGTATCCAGATCCCGCTATTGGTTATTGACCTGGGAGTGTCTCGGTCATGTCTACATGGTTTCCGAACCCGCAGGGTCTACACACTTAACGTTCGGTGACGCTAGGGTTGTTAGTGAGAAAAGTGTATGGTTACCGAAGGTTGTTCGGAGTCCCGGATGAGATCCCGGACGTGACGAGGGTCTCCGGAATGGTCCGGAGACGAAGATTGATATATAGGATGAAAGGTTTCGGAGTCCGGAAGTGTTCCGGGGAGCATCGGGAAATCGGCGGACGACCGAAAGGGGTTTCGGGGGTTCCGGAAGTAGTTCTGGGCCTATTGGGCCACAAGGGGGAACACCACAGCCCTCAAGGGGCTGTGCGCCCCCCTGGGCCCTCTCCTCATGCGGCTAAGGGGGTGGGACCCCCTAGGGCAGCCGCACCCCTTTGGAGTGGGGGGCAAGGCACCTAGGGGGGGAAACCCTAGGGCCTGGCCCTTGGCCGCCGCCCCCCCCATGCCCTGGCCGCCGGCCCCCCTAGGGGAAACCCTAGGGGCGCCCCCCTCTCCTCCTTCCCCCTATATATAGAGAGGTAGAGGGAGGGCAGCCAACACAAGTTCGTGCCTCGGTGCTGCCCTCCCTCTCCCGTAACATCTTCTTCTCCCGCGGTGCTTAGGCGAAGCCCTGCTGGAATTCTCCTCCACCATCACCACCACGCCGTCGTGCTGCCGGTTCTCCATCAACCTCTCCTCCACCCCTTGCTGGATCAAGAAGGAGGAGACGTCCCCGAGCCGTACGTGTGAAGAACGCGGAGGCACCGTTGCTTCGGTGCTAGGATCTTCGGCGATCTGAATCGCGGCGAGTACGACTCCATCATCCGCGTTCATAACGCTTCCGCTTAGCGATCTACAAGGGTATGTGGATCCTACTCTCCCCTCGTAGTTGCATCTACTAGATTGATCTTGGTGAACGTAGAGAAAAATTTTTGTTTTCCATGCAACGTTCCCCATCAGTGGCATCATGAGCTAGGATCTTGCGTAGATGCTTTCTCGAGTAGAACACAAAAGGGTTTGTGGCGTTGATGTTTAAATTGCTGCCCTCCTTAGTCTTTCTTGATTCAGCGGTATTATAGGATGAAGCGGCCCGGACCAACTTTACATGTCCACGTACATGAGACCGGTTCCATCGACAGACATGTGACTTTTGTTGCATAAGATGGCTGGCGGGTGTCTGTCTCTCCTATCTTAGTTGAATCGGAATAGAACAAGGCGGTCCTTGTAGAAGGTTAAATAGCAACTTGAATATCACCGTTGTGGTTTTGCGTAGGTAAGAAGCGTTCTTGCTAGATACCCATAGCAGCCACGTAAAACATGCAACAACAAATTAGAGGACGTCTAACTTGTTTTTGCAGGGTATGCATGTGATATGATATGGCCAATTACATGATGAGATATATTTGATGTATGAGATGATCATGTTGTAATAGTTAATATCGACTTGCATGTCGATGCATACGGCAACCGGCAGGAGCCATAGGGTTGTCTTTATTTTTTGTATGACCTGCGTGTCAATCATTAAGCGCTTTGTAATGCTTTACTTTATCGCTAAACGGTAGCAATAGTAGTAAGAGCATGGTGGGCGCCGACAACCCCGATGGCGACACGATGATGGAGATCATGATGATGGAGATCATGGTGTGGCGCCGGTGACGATGGAGATCATGCCGGTGCTTTGGAGATGGAGATCAAAAGCACGAGTTGATGGCCATATCATGTCACTTATGATTTGCATGTGATGTTAATCCTTTTATGCATCTTATTTTGCTTAGGACGACGGTAGCATTATAAGGTGATCCTTCACTAAAATTTCAAGATAAAATTGTGTTCCCCCCGAGTGTGCGCCGTTGCGAAGGTTCGTCGTTTCGAAGCACCATGTGATGATCGGGTGTGATAGACTCTACGTTCGCATACAACGGGTGCAAGCCAGTTTTGCACATGCAGAACACTCGGGTTAGACTTGACGAGCCTAGCATGTACAGACATGGCCTCGGAACACGGAGGACCGAAAGGTCGAGCATGAGTCATATAGTAGATATGATCAACATGTTGATGTTCACCATTGACACCACCTCATCTCACGTGATGATCGGACTTGGGTTGGTGAATTTGGATCATGTCACGCTCGAATGACCGGAGGGATGTCAATTTGAGTGGGAGTTATAATTAATTTGATTAGGTAATAACTCACTTATCATGAACAATAGTCTAAAATGTCTTTGCAAATTTATGTTGTAGATGGCTCGCGCAGGAGTTCCCCTGAATTTTAATGCGTTCCTAGAGAAAGCTAAACTGAAAGATGATGGGAGCAACTTTGTGGACTGGCTCCGCAATCTAAGGATCATCCTCACAGCTGCCCAAAAGGTTTATGTCCTAAATGCACCGCTAGGTCAACCCCCCGCTCCTGGAGCCTCTGCAGACGATATGAACGTCTGGCAGACGCGTTCGGATGACTATTCGATAGTACAATGTGCCATGTTGTACGGCTTGGAAGGAGGACTCCAAAGGCGTTTTGAACGTCATGGTGCATATGAGATGTACACGGAGTTGAAATTCATCTTTGAGAAGAATGCTAAGATCGAGAGGTATGAGACCACCGATAAATTCTTCGCTTGCAAGATGGAGGAGAATTCGTCTGTCAGTGAGCACTTACTGAAGATGTCTGGGTACTATACCCGCATAGCTGATCTGGGACTTGTGTTCCCGGATGAGGCTATCATTGACAGAATTCTCCAGTCACTCCCTCCAAGCTACAAGAGCTTCGTACAGCAGTATAACATGCAAGGGATGAACAAGACCATCGCCGAGCTGTTTTCGATGCTGAAAGTCGCTGAGGCAGACATCCAGAAGGAGTATCAAGTGTTGATGGTCAATAAAACCACTAGTTTCAAGAAGAATGGCAAGGGCAAGAAGGGTAACTCTAAGAAGGGTGGCAAAGCAGTTGCTAATCCAGTGAAGAAACCCAAGGCTGGGCCCAAGCCAGAGACTGAGTGTTTCTATTGCAAGGGGAACGGCCACTGGAAGCGGAACTGCCCCAAGTATCTGGCGGACAAGAAGGGGGCCAACAACAACAAAGGTATATGTGATATACATGTTATTGATGTGTACCTTACCAACTCTCGTTGTAGTGCCTGGGTATTTGATACCGGTTCGGTTGCTCACATTTGCAACTCTAAACAGGAACTGCGGAATAAACGGAGGCTGGCGAAGGACGAAGTGACGATGCGCGTGGGAAATGGTTCCAAGGTTGATGTGAACGCCGTCGGCACGCTCGCTCTTCGATTACCATCGGGATTAGTTATGAACCTGAATAATTGTTATTTAGTGCCTGCGTTAAGCATGAACATTATATCTGGATCTTGTTTATTGCGAGACGGTTACTCATTTAAGTCAGAGAATAATGGTTGTTCTATTTATATGAGTAATATCTTTTATGGTCATGCACCCGAAGTTAGGGGTTTATTCTTATTGAATCTCGATAGTGATGATACACATGTTCATAACATTGATGCCAAAAGATGTAGAGTTGATAATGATAATACCACTTTCTTGTGGCACTGCCGTCTGGGTCATATCGGCGTGAAACGCATGAGGAAGCTCCATGCTGATGGACTTTTGGAGTCTCTTGATTTTGAATCACTTGACACGTGCGAGCCGTGCCTCATGGGCAAGATGACAAGGACCCCGTTTTCAGGGACAATGCAACGGGCAAGTGACTTATTGGAAATCATACATACTGATGTGTGCGGTCCGATGAGTGTAACGGCGCGCGGTGGATATCGTTATTTTCTCACCTTCACTGACGACTTAAGTAGATATGGGTATATTTACTTGATGAAGCATAAGTCTGAAACTTTTGAAAAGTTCAAGCAATTTCAGAGTGAAGTTGAAAATCATCGTAACAAGAAGATCAAGTTCCTACGATCTGATCGAGGGGGAGAATATCTGAGTTATGAGTTTGGTGATCACTTAAGAAAGTGTGGAATTGTTTCACAGTTGACGCCACCTGGAACACCACAGCGTAATGGTGTGTCCGAACGTCGTAATCGAACCCTATTAGATATGGTACGTTCTATGATGTCTCTTGCCGATTTGCCACTATCGTTTTGGGGATATGCGTTAGAGACAGCTGCATTCACTTTAAATAGGGCTCCATCTAAGTCCGTTGAGACAACACCGTATGAACTATGGTTTGGTAAGAAACCGAAGTTGTCTTTTCTCAAGATTTGGGGTTGCGATGCTTATGTCAAAAGGCTTCAGCCAGAAAAGCTCGAACCCAAAGCGGACAAATGTGTCTTCATAGGATACCCAAAAGAAACAGTTGGGTACACCTTCTATCTCAGATCCGAGGGCAAAGTGTTTGTCGCTAAGAACGGGTCCTTTCTCGAGAAAGAGTTTCTCTCGAAGGAATTGAGTGGGAGGAAGGTAGAACTTGATGAGGTTATAGAACCTCTGCTTCAACCAGAGAGTAGCGCAGCACAAAAAGATGTTTTTGTGGAGCCTGCAGAGGTTGAAGAGGAAGCAAATGATGATGATCAAGAAGCTTCTGATCAAGTTACTACCGAACCTCGTAGGTCGACAAGGGTACGCACTGCACCTGAGTGGTACGGTAACCCTGTCTTGGAGGTCATGTTGTTAGACAACGGTGAACCTACGAGCTATGGAGAAGCGATGGTGGGCCCGGATTCCGACAAATGGTTAGAGGCCATGAAATCCGAGATGGGATCCATGTATGAAAACAAATTATGGACTTTGGAAGTATTACCTGAAGGGCGGAAGGCCATTCAGAATAAATGGATTTTTAAGAGGAAGACGGACGCTGACGGTAATGTCACCGTGTATAAAGCTCGACTTGTGGCAAAGGGTTTTTCACAAGTTCAAGGGATTGACTACGATGAGACTTTCTCACCCGTAGCGATGCTTAAATCCGTCCGAATCATGTTAGCAATAGCTGCATATTTCGATTATGAAATTTGGCAGATGGATGTCAAAACAGCGTTCCTTAACGGTTTTCTTAAGGAAGAGTTGTATATGATGCAACCAGAGGGTTTTGTCGATCCAGAGAATGCTGACAAAGTATGCAAGCTCCAGCGTTCCATTTATGGGCTAGTGCAAGCATCTCGGAGTTGGAATCTTCGCTTTGATGAGGTGATCAAAGCGTTTGGGTTTATACAAGTTTACAATGAAGCTTGTATTTACAAGAAAGTGAGTGGGAGCTCTATAGCGTTTCTAATATTATATGTGGATGACATATTGCTGATTGGAAACAATATAGAATTTTTGGATAGCGTGAAGGGGTATTTGAACAAGAGTTTTTCAATGAAGGATCTCGGTGAAGCTGCTTTCATATTGGGCATCAAAATCTATAGAGATAGATCAAGACGCTTGATAGGACTTTCACAAAGTACATACCTTGATAAAGTTTTGAAGAAGTTCAAAATGGATCAATCCAAGAAGGGGTTCTTGCCGGTATTGCAAGGTACAAAGTTGAGTAAGACTCAATGCCCAGTGACTGCGGAAGATAGAGAAAAGATGAGTGTCGTCCCCTATGCTTCAGCCATAGGCTCTATCATGTATGCAATGCTGTGCACAAGACCAGATGTCAGCCTTGCCATAAGTATGGCCGGAAGGTTTCAAAGTAATCCTGGTATGGATCACTGGACAGCGGTCAAGAATATCCTAAAATACCTGAAAAGGACTAAGGATATGTTTCTCGTTTATGGAGGTGATCAAGAGCTCGTCGTAAAGGGTTACGTCGATGCAAGCTTTGACACTGATCCGGATGACTCTAAGTCTCAAACCGGATACGTATATATTCTCAACGGGGGAGCGGTAAGCTGGTGCAGTTCCAAGCAAAGCGTGGTAGCTGATTCTACATGTGAAGCGGAGTATATAGCTGCCTCGGAGGCGGCAAAGGAAGGTGTCTGGATGAAGGAGTTCATGACAGATCTTGGAGTTGTGCCTAGTGCACTGAACCCAATGACTCTGTTCTGTGACAACACTGGTGCCATTGCTCTAGCCAAGGAACCAAGGTTTCATAAGAGGACCAGACACATAAAGCGACGCTTCAATTCCATCCGCGATTCGGTCAAGGAGGAGGACATAAACATTTGCAAAGTACACACGGATTTGAATGTTGCAGATCCGTTAACTAAGCCTCTTCCACGGGCTAAGCACGATCAACACCAAGACTCTATGGGTGTTAGATTCATTACCTTGTAATGCTAGATTATTGACTCTAGTGCAAGTGGGAGACTGTTGGAAATATGCCCTAGAGGCAATAATAGAAGAGTTATTATTATATTTCCTTGTTCATGATAATCGTTTATTATCCATGCTATAATTGTATTGATTGGAAACTCAAATACATGTGTGGATAAATAGACAGACTTTGTGTCCCTAGTGAGCCTCTACAGGACTAGCTCGTTGATCAAAGATGACCGCGGTTTCCAGGTCATAGACATGAGTTGTCATTTGATAACGGGATCACATCATTAGGAGAATGATGTGATGGACGAGACCCAAACGTTAAACATAGCTTTTGATCGTGTCAGTTATCGCTATAGTTTTCTGCATGTCAAGTATAAGTTCCTATGACCATGAGATCATGTAACTCACTGACACCGTAGGAGTGCTTTGTGTGTGCCAAACGTCGCAACGTAACTGGGTGACTATAAAGGTACTCTACAGGTATCTCCGAGGGTGTCCGTTGAGTTGACATGGATCGAGACTGGGATTTGTCACTCCGTGTGACGGAGAGGTATCTCCGGGCCCACTCGGTAATACGTCATCTCAATGAGCTCAAAGTGACTAAGTATTTGGTCACGGGATTATGTATTACGGTAACGAGTAAAGAGACTTGCCGGTAACGAGATTGAACTAGGTATAGAGATACCGACGATCGAATCTCGGGCAAGTAACATACCGACGAGACAAAGGGAACTGTATACGGGATTGCCTGAATCCTTGACATCGTGGTTCATCCGATGAGATCATCGAGAAACATGTGGGAACCAATATGGGTATCCAGATCCCGCTATTGGTTATTGACCTGGGAGTGTCTCGGTCATGTCTACATGGTTTCCGAACCCGCAGGGTCTACACACTTAAGGTTCGGTGACGCTAGGGTTGTTAGTGAGAAAAGTGCATGGTTACCGAAGGTTGTTCGGAGTCCCGGATGAGATCCCGGACATGACGAGGGTCTCCGGAATGGTCCGGAGACGAAGATTGATATATAGGATGATAGGTTTCGGAGTCCGGAAGTGTTCCGGGGAGCATCGGGAAATCGGCGGAGTACCGGAAAGGGTTTCGGGGGTCCCGGAAGTGTTTCTGGGCCTAATGGGCCACAAGGGGGGACACAACAGCCCTCATAGGGCTGTGCGCCCCCCCCCCCTGGGCCCTCTCCTTGTGCGCCAAGGGAGGTGGACCCCCCTAGGGTGGCCGCACCCCCTTAGCCTTGGGGGGCAAGGCACCTGGGGGGGGGGAAACCCTAACCCCAGGGGGCGCCGCCCCCTTCCCCCTTGCCCTGGCCGCCGCCCCTAGGGGAAACCCTAGGGCGCCCCTCCCCTCTCCTCCCCCCTATATATAGTGAGGCAAAGGGAGGGCAGACAATACAAGTTCGTGCCTCGGTGCTGCCCTCCCTCTCCCATACCATCTTCTCCCGCGGTGCTTAGGCGAAGCCCTGCTGGAGTTCTTCTCCACCATCACCACCACGCCGTCGTGCTGCCGGTTCTCCATCAACCTCTCCTCCACCCCTTGCTGGATCAAGAAGGAGGAGACGTCCCCGAGCCGTACGTGTGAAGAACGCGGAGGCACCGTTGCTTCGGTGCTTGGATCTTCAGCGATCTGAATCGCGGCGAGTACGACTCCATCAACCGCGTTCTTAACGCTTCCGCTTAGCGATCTACAAGGGTATGTGGATCCTACTCTCCCCTCGTAGTTGCATCTACTAGATTGATCTTGGTGAACGTAGAGAAAAATTTTTGTTTTCCATGCAACGTTCCCCAACAGATGATACTCGCGGAACACTAAGGAGAAGTAGGTTCTCCGGGCGTAATAGGTGGAGGTGGAGTGATCGAGGCACACCGGGACACGGTGATGGATGTCGAGATCACGGATGAGGAGGGGATCCGGACCGGCTAAAAGGGTTGGTGGCACCGGAGGCGGATGAACCGGGTGAGGCCATGGCGGCAAGGAGAAGCGGCTACGGGTGCGGCTAGGGTTGTGGGAGGGAAGGGAAGGAGGGAGTGGGGCGGCGGCGGCAGCTTCGAAGAAGGAGCGGCGGCAGGGGAGGTGTGCGGCGGCGGCAGGAGTGGAAGATTTAGGAATAGAATCGTAGAAGGGAAACTGATACCATATTGTTTGACAATGCAACTCACAATTGATCGGGTGCATACCCATACATATATATGTAGGATGTCGCCCACGGCCTCGACTATACAAGAAAACATGGTGAAGGGGCTAGCCAGGAAATCATTCTATCCATACATGCGATATACTGCCTATACATATATTTAACATCTAGGAGTGCCAAAAGGCAAATCGCTGTGAAAAGCTAGACGTGAATCCCATGACGCCAAAAAATAATGCAGGAGTATGCGCTGTAGGATTAGAATAACCACCTTGACAAATTCGTTGTGCCTAGCTAGTTGTTTAAGAGACACGTCCCAATGATATGTGCTTAGATTTGGCGTCATGCTTGGTAGAGAATCGAGCATATCGACGTGCCGGCTAATTGCAGATTAAAAAATAAATAAATTGTGACCCGAAGCCGTGTAGCTAGCAGCCGAATGGTCCGTGGCATGTTTGATGATAATAAATCTCGCTACCGGAAGGGAAATGCTACCACATGGAAGGTTTTGGAGGGTCGTGGTAGCAGGCACGTGCAACGGACTTCGTACTACGATTCAATGGGGGCGTGTTTGGTTTAAGTTGTGAATAATAGGGTTTTATACCGCAAGGTGGCGCGAATCAAGGTAAACTGCCGTGTTTATCTCCCTTCCTTCTCACGTGAATCTAACTTGGTTAGGTCGCGGGACAAGGAGTTGAAGCGTGAGAGGTTATGGATCTTCGCGCAAGCCCCGGTGTTCGAACCTTCTTGGGTCTCCGAAGCCCTAAATCCGACACTGACCACGCACATGAATACAAACACGCTATCAAGAAGAAAAAAACATTGTCAAGATTATCACCCAACTTCGTCGTAATCACTCCTTCATGAGTCGGCGACTCGGACTTCATCATCGACAAACGACCACCCGCGTTGGTCGGTGTGAAGACAGCTCCGACTCAAGTGACGACCGCTGCGGAAGAAAGAAAAGCATTAAGCCTGCCTAGCAAGCCGTCACAGCCGAACCCCACCCCCGTGCGATTGTCACCGCCGACACCCCTCTTCCGCAGCTCCGACTCCACGAAAACAAGCCGAGGCATGAAGAGAGACCCCTCGAACACGCCGGAAGCCATCGACTACCAACCCCAGCCCCGCGCGACGCCGTCATCATTGCCAGATAGGAGGCCTCCCAAACATAACTGATGAAGGCGATACGGAGCAGACGATCGAGGCAACCATGCATATGGCGGTTATAGGGGAAAAGCAGAGATTAACCTCAGAGATGACACCCTAGCAGTGCCAAAAGGCAAATCTATGTAGAACCTAGACGTGATTCCCATAGCGCCAAAATAACAATGCAGGAGAAGAGACCGCGTACGTAGTAGGCACATGCAAAACCGTTGTTGTCTCTGTATATGCCAGCTTGACAAATTCGTTGTTTAAGAGATACGTCCCAATGATAGAATCGAGCAGATCAGCGTGCCGGCTGGATGCAGATTAAAAACATGAATTTTGTGATCCATGCACGTTCGATTGATCCATCCACCACATAATAATCTCACTACCGGAAGTGAAATGCTACCACATGGAGGGTCTTGGTCAGTCGTGTGGTAGTAGCAACGGACTAGTGATTCAATGGACGACTTGATTTCGATACGCCCGAGTCGTGCCATATCTCTACTACTTCTATCTTCTATCTACTTCTATTATTTACTACTAGTAGATTTGCACGTGCAACGCACGTCTGGGCATCTAGAATGACAATAAATAATCATTAAAATAATAACATGTTTCTTTAATCAAACAAGAAATTTGCAGTTTATTTTGTATGTCCCCTCGATACTTGAACAGTTAGCTACCGAAACAACACAAGAGAATAATACTATAGCAAAGAAAGGCAAAGATTTACCAATGTTATTGACTATGGGGGTGGTAAACGTCTGTCACATTATATCAAACATATGTAAGTAGTTCCCAAGAAATGTGATATGTGCTCATCTAAAAAAATAAGAAAATGCAAATATGGTTTGTTAATGAATAAGGATTATCTGAGATGATAAGTACAAAAAAATTCAAAAAATTCCTGGGATAACAACTTAATTATTTGAAGTACATTATATGACTATTTTACATGAAAATTTAAGAACTGAATTGAACAGTGGGAAAAATGGATCTTCATCAATATTAAACAAGGTGTTTGAGCCGGCCAAAACAAAAATTCAGAAATTATGATAACAACATCGATGATAAAAAAACAGAAAATACATGGATACCTATGACATGTTTGCTCTTCATATGAAGTCTCAGCTACTCCCCGATTCATTTAGTCGATTCGTATTTGGCTTTTTTGAGCATAGTTTAAACAACCATAGTGCATGAAAGAAACTGAAACTGATAAGGAACTCCTTTCAGAAAATCAATTCTAACTCTTGAGGACAGCTGGACTCCCTTCAATTTTTTTTAGGTTCAACATGTTTCCTATTTATTCATAGAAGACAGGAATTTCTGCCGCAATAACGTCGAGGATAAAATCAGGTGGCTGATGCAGCCATACCTTACACAAATTATTCATAACCCCTTCCACATTACCTGATCTCCTAACCCAGCTCACCTTCCAGCCTTGGCGTGCCTCCAGTAGATGCTTGACGTCCAGAACCAAAGGTCCTTGCGAAGATAGGTCCCCTTCAGTGTTCTGAAGCTTCCCAACTATCTCCTTGCAATCCATCTCAACGTGTCACTCATCCGCCAGCTGGGCCGCCCTTTTGCACTCCAATAGTGACATGGTTGCTTTGGTTTCCTGAAAATTATGAAACCAATGCCGAGTTAACCAAATATGCCTTAATAGAACTGAGAGTTGTGAAGTAAAATCAGAATACATCTCTAGTAAGACATCTTTAATGAAAGCACAGTTTACTACACAGATCTCATATGCTTCTTTAATTTTGGATGATCAATTTTAATCAAGATTTCCGTGATGAAAATAACAACCACTCTCACATCCGCACTTAAATATTACAAATATAGTATTGCAATTTCAAACACAATATTGCAGCAGCAATTTCGTTGACATAGCTATACTATTGCTAGTTCGACAGAACAAAAGGATATACACCAGCGAGAAACATGTACCAAAGGGAAGTGCCTTCTTACTGTAGGTTAGAATTTGTAGTGCAGCAAGGCTGGTGCTTTTTTTAGCACTGGCCAACCATTTTTTATTAGAGATAGTAAGTATCAATTGAAAGGTGATCTTAGAATATAGAGGCGATGCATTAGCAGTACATTCTATGGGCAGCCAATCCACGTAAATTGGATAAAAATTGGTTCATACTTCATTCTGGACTTGAATCAAGGATAGGCTGCTACAGCTTTCTAGTAAAAACACAATGCAATCCTATTAATAGTAGACTCAAGGAAGCATCAATTCATATAATTTTTTAGATTTTTTGTATGATGATTGTAATTTTTGTGTGAAAAGAAAGGAGCTCCCCCCCACTCCATTTTATTGATGAAGTAGATAGAAACCGACAAGCCAACTCCAGGCAAAAGCCCTTACAAACCGAACACTACTCCTACCAAGAAGCAGACCAAAACCTACTCCACATGAGCACTACCAGCATACATGCTATGATAAAAGTTCAGACTGCAGTATTAGTATTTAGTAGTTCGATCACTCTTACTTTTAATACAGCACCCCTACTGAACAGCAAAACAAAACAGGTAATTTGTGCATGTCTTAACTAATACAAATACACCTAAAATACATAGTACCATAGCAGAAATCTGAGCCTAAGAAACATATGATTTGCCGACTTTTGGTATGTTTTAGACTTTGATTTAAGACATTCCTAAACATACCCATTCATTCGTCTACAAAACTGCATAAAATTGACAAGCATTCGTCGATACATGAACCTTCGTTTTGACGGTCTTGTGAATGCCTGAAATATGAGCGGTGGCTGGACGAAATGTGTTCGCTGCAGCATGGGAGCTAAATCACTCCAGCAGATTAGTGCCAAACATACCACGCTTCTCCGTAGGCACATGCCAACAAGCAGAGCACAATGATACTCAGATAATGGTAGGTGGGCAGAGAGAAGATCAAATCGACCCACCCAAGCAAGCAAAGCCAGCGAATCCATGGCGGAAGCGGAGGTGCACGTGCTGGAGCGGACTCGTGTGGCGCAGGCACCGGGGACGCTGTGTCCAGAGCTCCCCATCACCTACTTTGACGACATGGGTTGGCTCTTCAAGGACCCAGTCAAGCGCCTCTTCTTCTACCGCCAGGTCGACCCGACCGCCGTGTTCACGCTGCCCGCTGCCTTCCCTACGCACGCGCTGACCCACATCCTCCCGCTCGCCAGCACCCACACGGCCGCGTCGGCTGGCTCCTCACGGCCGAGCCCGCCGTGTCCCACACGACCGCCTCCACTGGAGGGAGGAGAGGGACCCCGCCGCCGCCGACGCAGGCAGATCGCGTTGAGTCCCACGCAGCCACTGCTTCTCGACGGAGAAGAGGAACCCCGCTGCCCACGCAGGCGAGCCCTTTGCATCTTGCGCCGCCGCCACCGTCGCTGCGGTTGCCGCCGCCGCTGCGGTCGTGGCCGCCGCTGCCTCTGCTCGGCGGAGAAAAGGAACCAGGCCGCCGACGAAGGCCGAGCCCGCTGTATCTCACGCCGTCGCCGCTGCTTGAGGGAGGAGAGGGACCCTGGCGGCGGCGAGGAGGAGAGAGGAGGGAGGGATGGGGACGGTGGAGGCGGGGCAGGACAAAAGGTGGGCTCTTTTTTTTTACGAACGGATGGCAGAGTTTTCGTCCGCCGGATAGAATTGCTAAGCGTACTTTCGGTGAGGTGAGTTGTTATGTTAACGGTTAGATCTAAATGAGTAGGTTTGATCATGAGGCTCTAATTGATTTAAGATGTTGTATGTACATTAGATGAGGTGTGTTTAGGGAAGAAAATGTTCTCTTGTTTAATTATTACCGTCTGATTATCCCATTAAATGTACACGGGTTAATTATTAGAGACACACCGTTAAGTGTACACGGGTTAATTATTACCGTCTGATTATCCCACCGAATTGGATCCAACAGTCTGGATTAATCTAATGCAACATGAGGTTACCAATTAGCAATTATAGTCCACTCTGACGTACTCTGCCAAAGATTCGTCCGCCCAATACGTGTTCCGTCAAAGCGTAATCAGCTCCAATCGCAGAGATTAAAAAGACGACTCGCCGCTCCTCCCTGTTCCATGTCCATCGCACCCTAGGGTTAGATCGCCGCCGCCGCCAGCATACGGCTGCCGCTCGAGGCCACAACTCTTGTCTCTGACTAAGCCCGACGCCAACCGAGCACACCACGTCCGTCGGGCCGACGACGGCCAGGACGACGTCCGGCGTGCATCGCAGGAACGAGGAGCTCAACGAGGCTGAGCTGGGCGTCGAACCAGACAGGGCGGCAGTCAACGAGGCTGAGCTGGGGGACGAGCGGGTTGCGCATCGTCCAGCCCAGCTCTGAATGCGTGCATGGCTCACCCCTCCGCCGACGGCGATGTGGCTTCCCGGCTCCGCAGCCGCAGCCTGGAGCATCCGCGTATATGTGTACGCGTCAGTGGCCATCCCACGTGTTGCATATCGTCATGAATACGCCTATTAAATCCAGACTTGCGGCAAGGCGTGGCCGCGGTATGACCCATCACGCCCTCTGCATCCAATCTCTCTTTATAACCTCTCAGTGCATCTCCAGGTTTGAGCAAAGAATCTAGATCGAGAAGGTCACATGAGCTTGCTGGCTTCACTCTTCTTTGAACTGATGTTTTGTCCCAAAAGCTCAGGTGATTTCTTCCCTAGAAAATAACATGGCACACCAATTTTATCCATCCTGCATTCTTTAAAATTTATGATGACAATCTCTGGTGTTTGCTTCAAGACACTCTGATGTATCCAGTCCCTTTAAACATTCGTAAATAGAGATTGAAATGATGCCAGTTAGGCACTCACAATTCAAGTATAAGATCAGCTCCATGGTCTCCAATTAGTCTTCTTTCTTGATGATCAGGTCTTCATGAGCAGATAATCTTTTAACAATGGATGGATGGGGGTACACTGTTTGGATCGCTCATATAGTGTTATGATTAAACACTTTACAATTTTCAGAAGTGAGACACATGTAGGCTCTGGGTTGTGCCATCACATTAGTGAAAATAGATGTATTATGTCTATTAGTATTTGTATTGTTGCTTCATCATCCCTCACATAGACGCACTGCCTGGAACCCGGTGTCACACTCCATTCCCGGACTGCGCTGACCCAATGCTGCTGTGATGGCCGCCACGCTCCTCACGCGGACACCATGGCCTGGACGCAGCAGCTTGACACCACATCACTACGCCTGCACTGAGTTCAGCAAAGGAACTCCGGCCCATCCAACTTTCAGGTTTGGAACATATTCCTTTGTGTTTCACAAATAACATGACCGTACTATGCTTTTAGTTCTTATTCGGTTGTGTTTCACAAGTAACATGACAGAAAATCCTACGCTGAACTTGAATAAATTATACAGAGTCTATTGTGCTAAGGGATCCATTGTGCTAAAGGCACGCCATCTTCCTTTTGGCAAGCGACAACATCTGGAAGTCTTGGTCCGGAATAATACTATGACTAAGTAATGATCATACTACTAACAATGTAAAAAGAAATTAATGATCATGCTCAAATGAGTTTTCTCTGATGTGAGCTGATGTTGGACTCATAATATCAGAGTGCAAAACCCCAACAAGGCCCCGATATGGATCTGAAAACTGGTACGAAATGCACAAGACACTGAAACTTCCTCCTGGTTCAGTGCAGCTAAACATGGACTCAGCCTTCTACACCACGCCGGCAAGCCGGAAAGTTTACAACGCCGGCAGCGCTCTCCCAGGCACTTGGGCTGCCCACAATCTCCTACAAAATAAATTGGCACAAGCTTACTCACATGGAGTTTCAGATCGGCGCATGTTAAAAATATGTAAATTCAGATGGATCATTCGCATATCATCTTTATCAGGAAGGACTACTTCTCAAGCTACTACTGCCTTTATCAAGTAAAGGATCTTTGTCAGCAGTACATTCTTTAACTTTATTAGGTATATCATCTTGCTCTTCCTATGTTGTATTGTTTGTACATACTGAGTATAGCCGCCCATTGTAATCACTAGAATGCAATGATTAGTAACTCTTCTTGCACTGGTGCATCTATATGATTGACCTTGTATATTTCCGGTTTACATGCCAATATATTTGACTATGTATTGATGATATGCATTTGACGACAATAGCAAAATAATAACATATTGGCATGTAACATTTTTTTCAAATGATACGACTATGTTTTTTTTATAACTTGCTTACTGATATACTCCTTCTGTTCTTAAATATAAGTATTTTTTAGAGATTTCAATATGTACTACATACAGATGTATATATATGTATTTAGAGTGCAGATTCACTTATTGTGCTCTATGTGTAGTCCATATTGGGATCTCTAAAAATACTTGTATTTAGGAACTGAGGAACTGAGGGGTATTGGATTAACCAGAAAATTAAATGTGCCCACGTAAAAATAATAAGAGAAAGAAAATTTTAGTCTAGAATCATCGTAGCCATAAATCTCGCAATATAGTTAGGCTGGATATATTGCCAACACCGTCACCACTTCGCCCACCCTCACCTATCAGCCATCAAACTTGCCGAGCCTGAAATCTGCATTCAAATTGCCATGTAGCTTCTCCACGCACTCACACAAACACCCAACATGACCTTACTCCAGTACATTGAGGTTGCATTTCTTTAAAACACTGGACATGAGTCACCCATGACGCACCAGTTCGTCGCAATTGAGCCGCGGCAAATAAACTTCTTTTTGAATTCTGAGCACTCCTGATTTGACCCATACAACAAGTATTATAGTTCTTTCATACAAGTTGAGTATGAACATATTGATTTTGTACTAATAGATATTGCCCTCAGCCAGTGAAATATCCAATTTCTTGATCACCTCATTTTACAATTCTTATCTATCTATAATCTTTTTGAGATATTAAGATTGTATCCATGAAATGGGAAATATAAATAGCATGCTGTGAGATGCATGGGTTTGTTTTTTCTATCAATGTTGATGCTCCAACATCTGATCAATGCTCTTTATTGTAGATTCTGTAGTTTCATTGTACATATTGTTCTGACGTATAATCATTGCTGTTGTAAATTCTTTATCATTTCTGCTTTTTATAACACTGATGAGGAAGAATATTCTAGATGTAGTTCCAACAACGTCAATGAATTTCATGTGGCCAGAGAAACATGAGTTGGGACTTCTGAACAATGCTTTTAATAGGCGACATTTGTTGTAGCCCCACAAGCTTAAAATGACAGTATAGTTGTGTCAAACATTGTTACATATTTTGATTTCTTTGTTGGTTCATTTCATGACTCTAAAAAAATGGTATGCCCCTTGCAACAATTTTTTCCGATATATTTCTGTGCACTGTGCTATTTGCAAGAAAAATATTTATATATGTACTTGTGCTTTCACTTCAAAACATGGAGAGGCAATTTGAGTTTCTGTGCTTTAATATTGCATATTGTTGCTCGATGGTTTCTTTATGAACATTCCTTCTTCTATTTTCTGAATTTTCCAGCATATGAACTATCACATGAATTTTATGTGCATTGGTTGGGACGTGCGTTGCACGTGCACGTTTACTAGTGGAATCAAAAGGGCCTCTTCCCCATCTTTTGTCCCCCTCTCATTGGGCCATAGCGAAAAATAAATGCACAAAAATTAATTAGAGGTTTCTTTGTAATCTACGCTCTAAGTAGACCGAAATCACTAACGAAACTACTATGCGGAGGAAACTGCCTGCACGACAAGGGAACAACAGCCAAATCCAGCCGCATGCTTCACTTTAATATTGCGCGTGTATGGGCTGATCTGCCTTGTCGTTCACAAATCGTTCATATACCATCATGTGTATAGCAGCGTTGAATCACTAATTGATGAGCACTCGTTGCAAAGATCTCCCCAAACCCCGGGTTGCGACAAGTGACGCGCTGCATGTGTGCCACTTGTCGCAACCTGGGCGTTTTCCTTTTTTCGTAGATCCGTTTATTCAAAACGTTGTATCTCTTAAACCGTGCATCCAAATCTCGAACCGCTTTCATCGTTGAATTCCTCGCATAGAGATTTTAAAAACTAGATCCCATGTTGATAGATTTTGATGAACTTCTTTTCACGAAATAAAACGGACGAAAATGCCGAACCGGGCGCACTGGTTTTTTCTCTTTCCGAAAGAGGCACGACTGTGCCTCTCGCGAAATCACAACCATACCTCTGGCGGAAGCAAAACCGTGACTGTCGCGGAACTAAAGAAAAAAGAAAAAACGTGTTTTAGTTGATTCCTTTTGCTATTAGAGTTTTATAAAAGCTTTTTAGTTGATTCTTTTTGCTATTGAAGAATATTATAGTTTTGTTTTAGTTGATTTTTTTTGGTTCATTCTTTTTTGCTATTAATGTTTTATAAAAGTTTTCTAGTTCATTCTTTTTGCTATTAGTTCATTCTTTAAGCCAAATGATCCTGAAATTGAAAATCACTGCAAATGAAGTCTGAAAAGGTTGAAAGTTGGCATGGTATCACCATTTCACCCTCATAGCATGTGCGAAAAAGTTGAGAGGGTTACAGCAAAAACTGGATGCACTTCATGTACAAAATGGACAATCTCTTTCGAAGTCTCAAGGTATCAGACGAAAACTCATCTGTTACAAAGGGATTTCATTTTTGAACTTATTTGAACTCCAGACTTTTTGTGTGTTCAAAATACACCGTTCAAAGCGACATCATCAATTTTCAACCCGTTCTGACTTCATTTGGTATTTTACATACATTTACTGATTTGTTTTGAGCTAAATGACCCTGAAATTGAAAAGCACTGCAAATAAAGTCTAAAAAGGTTGAAAGTTGGGTACTATCCACTGTCAGGGCATCACTGTATCCCGATTTCAAAAACATTAGCAGACTATGGCAGCTGAGGAAGCTGGGTGTGGTTATTGATGACGACAAGACACGTCACCTTACTTATTTGCTTGAAGCAATCGGTGATCTGAGTGAGTCCCTCCGGTCTCTGTCTATCACTCTAACCCACGGCAAGGGTGGCCTGCCTTGCAACACAGACATAGAAGAAAACATTGGAGACAATTACTCAAACAACCCTCCGAAGCTACTTGAGATCCTAAGCATTGACGGATACACATGTAAGGGGCAGCTTCTTCCATGGTTGCTCAAAGATAACAAGCTACCTGCACTTGCCATGGTAACTCTGTGTAATACCTTTCTGAAGGAGGGTAATATGGGACGCTTCGCCGAGCTGCACAAGTTGTGCTGTCTCAGGCTTATGTGTGATGCCTACGACGACATTAGGCTCTCCTTCCATTGTTCTAAATTCATAAAGCTCAAGTATCTTCTTATCGAGTGTGGCAAGCTGTATGAGATCAGCTTTGATGTTGGAGCAGCTCCTGAGCTCAGCAAGATCGTCTGGTCCTTCTCCAGCAAGGAGGAGCCTCAATCTCCCTCT
>LR738709.1:670551-684875 GCA_902687465.1 Secale cereale | reverse complement strand
CCCCCCCCTTGTTTCTGGGGCCAGTTTTGGGCCATCAAGTCCGGGGTGCATTATGCCAGTGCATAAATCCTGGGTAGGTCTCGTCGAACGCTTCCTCACCGGTGCTGAAGCGACTAACTAGATCCAAGGCTGCGTATTCGATGGTTGCGTTGACAAGTCGGCTGGCGGCTGCATAGAATGTCGAAGCCAGAGCGGCTGCAAAGAATGTTGGAGCCACAGCGGCACTGACTTTCTCAGCGTTTGGAATGATGATGTTGGTCATGGTGATAACATTCTCGCGAGGTTGTAGATCAGTGTGTAACTAATGCATTATATGGTCCTTTCGGAAGTGATACAAATTAGTCTAGAGCGCATGTCGTGCTAGAGGAAATTTGACAAAAATGACACACCATCGCGTCACTGGCTTGTAGGGCTAGCGGCTACACTTCTTTGACACAAAAGTGTGCCATTTGTGCCAAAGGTATGAAAAATGCGTGTGTCACTTTGTCAAATATTTCTTCGTGCAACTAGTTTTCCATATATACAATAGCATCTTAATAGCATGTTATATCTTGTTAATAGCATGTAAGGCGTGACGCTATTTAGTATAGCACGCTATTTTTTTCCTTGTTCAAAATCGATAAATCGAAGATCTAGCGATCACAACACATACGATCTTTTTCTCCGTTGCTCCAACCCCACAAAGACAAGCTGGTGCGCGAAGGGAGACCCCTCAAACACGCCGGAAGCCATTGGCTACCAAACCCTAGCTACGCGCGAAGCCGTCATCTTCACCGGACGGAAGGCCACCCCCAAACACGCATATGCCGGTTATAGGGGAAAAACAGAGATTAACCTCAGGGAAGACATCCTAGAAGTGCCAAAAGGTGAAAAGCTAGACGTGATTCCCACAACGCCAAAACAATAATGCAGGAGGACAAACAGCGTACGTAGTAGGCACATGCAAGACCATCCCTAGCATTAGAATAACCACATTGACAATTTCGTTGTGCATCCCTTGTTTTTGTTTAAGACACATCTCAATAATAGATACTACTCCCTCCGTCCCATAATGTAAAACGCTTTTTGATACTACACTAGTATCAAAACACGTCTTACATTATGGGTCGGAGGGAGCAGTAGTTTTGGCTTCATGCATGATGCTTGGTAGGGATAGAATCGAGCAGACCAACGTGCCGGCCGAACGCAGATTACTAAAAAAAAAAAAGGTAAATTTGTGATCCATGCTGCTGCCGAATGGTCCGTGGCACGTCCACATAATAAACTAGCTGCCGAAAGGGAAATGCTACCACATGGAAGGTTTTGGAGAGTCGTGTCGTGGTAGTAGCTGCAGGGCACGTGCAACGGACTACGTACTGATTCAATGGACGACTTGCACTCGCTACGCCCGCGTTGCGCACGGTCGGGTTGGGCGGCAGACGCGACGGGCGAAGGAAACACATGTGGCCCTCTCTGTCCTTTCATGTGGATAGAAGAAATCTCGTTTTCTAGTCGCTCCTTTCTTAGCAAACCTGCTACTACTAGTATTTCCAAGGTGTCATGTAGTTTCTCAAACTATGAGGACCTCTGCTGGGTAAAGCCCGGCAGTACCGGGGCCTCTCCTCGTCGCAGCTCCCCGCCCCATGGCCATAGCGCGGTGCTCAGTCGTCGTCAGCACTTGGCGGCGTGGTACTGCGATGGCGCGGCTGCGGCGGCATGGTGCGGTGGTTGCGGTGGTGATGGAGCTCCGTCCGACGGTGTTGACTGCGGCCGCGACGGCCGGAGGTCTCGGTTCCGTCCTGAACCCACCCCTCCCTGGATCTGGATTTGGCCGGTCGGGATCTGTTGGGAGCATCGTGTTTGGAGACACGGCTTCGTTCCTCGTTGCTCTTCTCCGGTGTTTGCCGTGGCCCTATCTTGATTCCCGATGGCACTATGCACAACCGCCGCCGGTGCATCCAAGACGGTGTCCTCCTCGAATCAGAGCAAGTCCCGCAATTTACCTGCCACCTCCTCTTCGGCATTCAGGGTGGATGGCGCGTCGACAATCGAAGTCAACGGGAGCAGGTGGTCTTCGGAGGTGCCGGTGTGGGTCGAGACGCAATGTTGTTATTTGTTAGGGCAGGCGCTTGTACTTTGTAGTGTTGTATGATCGTTGGTGGATGTCCCTGGACATGTATGTGTGTGCTATACGCTCGTTGTTCACAGTGAGTGATAGTTGTCTTGTATATTCTTCCACCTATACCTGACCATCTACTGGGCCGGGTTGGGCTTCAAGCCGGGCCTACCGAAGCCCGAGACAGAAAACCTAGGCCCGAGCCCGGCCCGGCCCAGCCGTCGGGCCTAACTTTTGGGGCTAAGCCCGGCCCGAAAGTGATAAAGCCCGCTGAGCCTCGGGCCACAAGCTAGGCTCCTTCAATAAAACGCGAAAACGGCAGGCCCAGGCCCAAGCACGGCCCGGGTGCACGTCGGGCCAGGCCGGGTCGGGCTTTTTGGTGTCGGGCCGGGCCGAGCAGCCCATGGCCAGGTCTACTCCCACCTCATCTCGGTTGTGAGAGAAAGACAACCCTACCCTTATCCGTAGACACGAAGAAGACAAGCAATCGTCCCGTTGAGTAGAGCAGGCGCGCACGTACTGAGGACTACTAATCCAAAAAAGATCCCCTTTTTATTTCATCTCGTTTCACCACCACCAACTCTTGATTGATTTGGTCCTCTCCTCCCGTGCTACGTATACAAAATTGATTGATCGATTCATCATTTTCCATTGCTCCTTTAATCCTCTGACCAAATCCCCCACCGACCGCTTCCTCCCCCATCACCGCAATGCCGTGCTCGTCTTCAATGGAGGAGGTCGCCAGCGGGTCACGGTCGATCCTCTAATCCGCCGCATCGGCCGCTCCCCGTCCCCCGTCCAGGCGCTCCACCCGCGTCCGCTGCGGCCGCTACGCCCCGGCGGAAGTGTCGGTCCGGCCGAATCGAGCTTGTTCGCGGCGGCGGCAGAGCGGGGCGAGGTCCGGTCCGGATTGCCGCGAGCGGGAGAGCGGGAGCAGAGTGTTCCGCCGGCCGCCGGAAGCGGAGCCCGGCCTCGGTTGTGCTCGTGGAGGTGGAGTTGGGGTTGGGATTCCATCGGCGGCGAGCAATCCCAACAGATCCAGGTGGTGGTGCTGACCTGCCCCCCTTCATTCTTACAGCTGCTAGGTACCCTTCTTCTTCTCTGTCACTACCATACTTCACGAGTAGTCTCCTTTTATTTTATTGCTACCAAAAATTCAAAAAAATTTCTCAGATACGATGAAATGATAGTTATGGCTGAGTCTACATTAGTTAGGAGAAACATGCCAATCCTGTTTGCCGTGGCAGTGCCAACAAATGTCATCCATCGTCAATTGAAGAGCAACTCATCATGCCCTGCAGCAGCAAATCTGTCTGCTACACACGCATTGACCGCTAGCCGCCAAATTTGTTTGAGATAAACAAACCTGCCGAATCAATCAAAATAAGCGCCAATACTCCTTAATCACTTTGGAAGACACTGAATCGGCTTACGCAAACAGGACCTTCAAGCCAACGTCCAAGTCTTGGCTGAATAGCATGACTTTGGATGGGATTTCTTTGCTGTTTACGCTTGTGCATGGCTTTTCTACATTTTGGAATTGATTGTTGTACAAGCCAGGAATGGCGACTAAGGAACGAACTCAGCTTTTGTTTTCTGGAATTGTTGTAGGGGTCGACGACGAGAAGGGGAACCAATACAAAAAGCAGGCTTCATTTTGGGAGCAGATTGATTTTAAATAAAGATACATTATATAGCATAACATCAGACTTCTGGACAAGAAGATGTTTGGGATCCAACCCAGGGATGTGTCGGACGACGATTTCAACCCGAGGAGGAGGAGGTGGTCGTTGTGGACCACGCCACTTGCGGCATCCATGCCCACCACCAGCCACACTAGCAGGTACACCACGCCCCGGAAGGGCCATGCCAACGCCTACCACATGTCGGTCAAGTTTGAGGATCTCTGCGGCTTCATGGTGGAGGGCAATGTGGACGATGTCAACGTGCTGAACGAGGTGCGGGAGAGGATAAGGGAGCAAGGGAGGGTGTGGTGGGCGCTGGAGGCGAGCAAGGGCGCAAACTGGTACCTCCAGCCGAGGATCTCCTCCAACGGTGGCCAGGGTGTGATTAGCGTCACGTCGCTCAAGCTATCGGTGCTCACCAATACGGTCACGTTGAGGAGGCTGATCAGGAAGGGGGTTCCGCCAGCGCTGAGGCCCAAGGTATGGCTGTCGGTGTCGGGTGCAGCCAAGAAACGGTCGACAGTGCCTGAGACGTACTATGATGAGCTGATCAGGGCCACAGAGGGGAAAACCACGCCGGCAACTCGCCAAATTGACCATGTAAGTACATACATTCTACATACGAAGAACAAATAGAGTACAGAAATCTCTTTCTAGAGAATAAGTGTATGTGGCTTGTTAAAATTATCAGTAGGCCACATCCTGCAAGCGTCAGATGGCTTCGTATATATGAATATTTGGTTTCCATGTGCTTCGTTTGGTTCAAAGATGTTTCAAGCAGCATTCTTCATACTTGTCGTGTGCTGCAAGGGCCCTTTTTGTAGTCGATCTACTTTGTTTCTATCTTAATATGTAGCTTTATACTGCTCTATCCAGATTGGTGTTCTCACTTTCAGCATATGTTAGGCTTAATGTGCACTAATTTGCTGGATCTGTGGAGTAAAACTTAATTATTTGCCATTACAGGATCTCCCTCGCACCTTCCCTTGCCATCCCTGGTTGAACAGTGAGGAAGGCCAGGCATCTCTTCGTCGTGTACTTGTTGGGTACTCATTCCGTGATTCAGAAGTTGGATATTGCCAGGTAGCTGCAGTGCGAGATTTTTGTTCATCAACTGTAATTTGTCTCACGTAGCACCTCCTAACAGTATGTACTACAACAGGGTTTAAATTATGTAGCTGCTCTGTTATTACTCGTTATGAAGACAGAGGAAGATGCATTTTGGATGCTGGCCGTACTCTTGGAAAATGTTCTTGTCAGTGATTGTTATACTGATACTCTTTCTGGATGCCATGTTGAGCAGAGAGTATTCAAAGATCTTCTAGCTAAAAAATGCCCCAGGTATTTTTTTTCCCTAAAGCATTTATGCTATCATTTCTCACTGACAATTTTATGGCTGTGAATCACATTGGCTTTTCCAAATGGTACAGGATTGCTGCTCACCTTGAAGCAATGGGATTTGATGTTTCACTTGTTGCCACAGAATGGTTCTTATGTCTCTTCTCCAAAACATTGCCTTCGGAGGTTAGACAGTAGTTTACTTTGTTTTACTTGGTATCAGTGTTTATCTAACCTGTCAATGATTTTGCCCAGAACTCGGTGTGAAACCATTTCACATTTACCATTTTTGTCGTTGTGAACAGACAACCCTCCGGGTGTGGGATGTTTTGTTCAACGAAGGAGCAAAGGTCTTGTTCCATGTCGCCCTAGCAATTTTCAAGGTGTGCTTTCAGGAAATGATGTTTTCCCGAAGTGTTTGGATTTCTTCTGCTTGCTTGGCACTACTTTGTTACCAATTTTCACAAATTCTTTAATATCTGCAGATGAGAGAAGACGATCTTCTACGCATCCAACATATTGGTGATGTAATTGATGTTCTGCAGACAACTGCCCATCACTTATACGAGCCTGATGAACTGCTCACGGTATATATGCATTCTTTTTGTGCCGACAGATACAGTTAAGTAGCCAGGGAGTAGTCACAACACAACGTTATAAGCATATGTAGCTGGGACAGTAAGAAATTACAGTAAAGCAAAAGTCAGCAGTAATTTGGAGCTATCTCTGCATAGTTTATCAAGTAGATTTTACATGCTTTAAAGCATTTATTAATCGCCAATATTGGAGTCTGACTTGTCCATGTTTACCATTTTCTTTCCTAGTTTGCGTTTGACAAGATTGGCTCCATGACGACAAACACGATCACAAAAGAAAGGAAACGGCACGAGACGGTGGTCATGGCGGAGCTCGACCAAAGAACCAGACGGCTGGGGTCGCTCAAGATGGATGCATGATGCGCAGAAAAAAACATGTCGAGAGGCTTAGCTGAAGCCCTGTGTGTTTTGAAGAAAGGCGAGACGACACTGTGAGTTCGCACTCAGTTCCTTCCCGGTCAGACTGGATTCTGCGACGAGATAAAATAAAATCGCTCGTGGATTATGTGAAGTTGCCAAAACTGCAAATGTGGGTTTGTTTTTGGGACCTTCATATTGTGTGTTTCTGTGCGCGTGCACGATGCCGCGGGAGCAGGTTCTGCGGCTGGTTGAAACCTGCACGAATCCGATGCTTGTCGGCGGCGCTCATGGCATTTGCTTGATTTGTAGTCCAGATTTGTTGTACTATGTGTGAAATTGAGCTAAAAATAATTCTTCTGTTGTTACTAATAACTTGATTTTGCTTCTGGTTTGAAGTTGTGACATGGATTTGATGTGGTTGACAGTTGAGAAAGCCAGATTGTGAAGGTGTCCAAATTCTCAGTGCTCATGGCATTTGATTGACTTGCATCAAATAGGTTTTATCTTCTTGTTGAACTACAACAAGATTATGGTTCAAAGCTGTCGCTGGTTCAAAGCTGTCGCTTATAAACGTTGAAGTATACTAGCATTACAACTAGAGAACCAGCAAATAGACAACAAGATCAGAGTGGCGCAGCGGAAGCGTGGTGGGCCCATAACCCACAGGTCCCAGGATCGAAACCTGGCTCTGATATTTTCAATTTTTTTTGCTGATTTTTCCTGTCGGCCTCAATTCAATATGATCGGGCATTTCTTTTTTCAAGGGTGTATGATTGGGCTTGATGATGAGCAGATGCGCTCATGGCCCAGTACGACGTGGCTCCTCTTACTGACGTCACCCGAAATTATTTTCTCCTCCTCATTTTTTACTTTATTTACATTTCAAATTAAATGCATACCCCTAAAAAAATTAAAATTGTATGCATATATTTCAAAAACCTAAATTTACTTACCGAATGTAAAATCATGAGTTTGAAAAAAAAACCTTAACATAGTATAAAAAAATTGTTACATAGTTCTGAAAAATGATGACAACTTTCAAAAAAATGTTTCTGATGATGAAAAATATTCCCGCCTTTTCAAGACAATGCATGTAATTAAACCCGCGTGGAAGCCGAGAAACCTACTGATGTAAAATATTCATAAACATATTTAAAATTTGTGAACATTTGAAAAAATTATGAATATTTTAAAAAAAATCGACGGAACAAAAAATCCGGATGATGTAAAATATCAGCCGAATTTAAAAACCGTCTGTAAATCACTGTACTGTACACGGAAAAAACGATTGGACCGTATGGATTGTTCTCCTTCCAGACAGAGTGACGAAAATGAAAAACGGCTGATGTGAAATATCATTCGGGAAATAAAAATTGTTTGTAAACCATCATACTGTACACCAAAACTGACTAGACCGACAACCCCACATGTGGTTGGATGGTTAGGAAGACGTGGTATCCCCAGCCCACCAGAGTATAAGTCCTAAAATTGACATTGGTGCTCGCATTTTCCTGGATTTATTTAGGTTTACGACGATGTTCGTTCAGTGGGAGGAAACGTCCCCATCGAGTACAAGGCACCTATGGTGACTTTAGAAAATCTCAAGATGTTATGTCGACTCAGTCTCCCGGAGGTGCTCATAGGGGTAGGGTGTGTATGATTTTTTTAGCAAAGGTAGCTAGGCATTTATTAATTGGTAAAGATGTTTACAGGAATACCTATTGGGTCACTCGACGTGCTTAACCAAAGATGCCGCCCCTATGAAAGAGAGAGACTTGACCCAGCTAGCCTATAAGCTTCAAAATTAGAAGCTCGAGGTTCAAACGAAAAATATATTATAATTGAACATTCTAACAGTTTGCAAAATATCTTTGAGAACACTCCAATAGTTTCCTCCAACTCCTTGGCGAATATGATTGACGACATGTTTGCAATTTTATGCAATCTAAAGATACCGCATGCTCAAGTCTTGCGCCAACAATAAAGCCTCTCGGCAAGCTAAAGCTTCCAGGAGTGGCAGGATCAGCGATGCCATGAATCACTAGCACCGAAGACCAAATATAGGAACCATCTCGGTCTCGACAAAAGATGGTCTCAACAAATTGTTGTTGTTGTGCCTACGTTGCGCTCCATTGATAGTTCCACATCAACATTAATTTTTATTTGTCCTGCAGTAGGCAAGATCCTGCGACGTTGCCCATTATTGCATGTAGTCCGAATCATACCAGGTGCTTCTCGTGTTCCCGAAAGTCGGTCGAACTCTGAGATAAAGCTTCAAACAAACCCATGTGTTTCATACGAACTCTAATTAATGCCTTCATGAATAAGCTTCCTTCTCGCATACCATATTGCCCAAAGAGTAATTGTCCGTTTGAATTCATCATGACTAGGACATCTATCATAGAAAAGATTCAGTTCTTAGCATCTAATTCCATTGATGCGATCATGTCACCACGAGTCTTGAGCCATGGTGCACTCAATGAGGCTATGTCGCCATGAGTCTTGAGCCCCACATGCAAAACATTGGTCATGGTGCGACATTTTCATGTGCTAAGGTCCTCTGTCGACAACGAATTCTTTGACAACCTCCATAAGAAAACTTTTATCTCCATAAGTAGGGTGTGTATGAGTGCGTTTATAGGAATGAATGTATAGTCGTGTATGTGAGCAACTTCGAATGGACCGAGAGGTCGTTCTCCTGCCGAATAGAGCGCACTATAGCTTATGGGCCATCCTTACCCTCGCACGTGGTGCGTGGATGGAAAAAGATTAATAAGGCCCAGCCCGAAGCAGCATCGGCGATAGGAATAAAACGGAGGAGTCGGGAAAAGGAGAGCTCCTCTTCAACGCCGACAGTGCGCGATAGTGGGCTGACCCAGCATTGCTCTCATCATATGCTAAAAAAACATCAAGAAAGATATGCATGAACCGGGATTCGCCTCAATAACAACTGCACCACAATGACTTTGATGTGATTGTTCTGGAAACAGTTTATACGGCCATTGTTTCTCTGCCAGTACATTCTTTAAAAAAATGTAAATTTGAAAAAGAATCTGATTTTTTTTAAAGTTCATCGACCGCAAAAATAAAAAATATTTTGTCGGTTATGAAGAATAATTCATGAATTTGAAAACAAGTTCACCGGATTTTAAAGAAAACATCATGGGTTTAAAAAAAGTTCATCGATTTTTATTAAAAAGTTCACCAGATATTGAAAAGGTTCACTGATTTTAGTATAAGTTCATCGATTTTCATAGAAAAAGTTCACTAATTTGGAAAAGTTACACGTATTTGAACAAATTTTATCGATTTTGATAATAAAGTCCGTCCCGAAGCTTTATTATTAGGTAGTATCTGCAAAAAAAGCTTAATGGTCCATCTTACCGTCGCACATGGTTCGCGTGTAGAAGGAAAAAGATTAGTAAGGCCCAGCCTTATTCCCCGCTCCTAGCACAGTGAATACTTTTATAAAACCTGACCAAACTAGAAAACAAGAGGATGTAAAAATTTAGTAGCATTTCTTTCATATTCATAAACATTTGTAAAGTTTTTTGAACATTTTTGGAAAACCCGACGGAACTAAAAGACCGGCTGACGTAAAAAATTAGGAGGATTCTTTTTCATATTTGTAAACATTTTTACAATTTGCGAAAATTTTGAAATTGATGAACAAATTTTTATATAAAACCTGACGGAACGGGCTGATGTAAAATATCGGTTGGGGATTATAAACCGTGTGTATACTAATTAATATTTATAGCTTTATAATGGGCCGTCTTAAACATTACAGTTTGAATCACGTGTGGATGGAAGAAGATTAGTAAGGCAGGAGGAGACGGGCCGCGACTTAGGGTTAGCTTCATCGGCGACGGCGACGGCGACGGCGGGGAATTGGGATTGATGGCGTGCGCAGGGGAGGAGCTGGTGAAGGTGATTTGGGAGCACCTCTGCTGTGACGAGGCGGCGCTGTTGGCCGCGGCCCAGGACCAGGAGGAGGAGGAGGCGGAGGAGGAGAAGGCGCGGCAGGAAGAGGAGAAGGCGCGGAAGGCGGCGGAGAGCCGGCGGCGAGGCCTGGCGCACCAGCAGGTCATGGCGTCCATCTTGGAGCTCGACCCCAAGACGAAGCGCAAGGTCTACACCCGCTACCCCTTCAACGACTTCTCCCGCTTCGACATCAACGAGCAGTGTAAGTCGGCCCATCAAAACCTAGATCCTGATCACAGCGCCTATCCCTCACAATCAGCTGCTGCTGCTTTTCTTTTTTCCATTGCAGCGCCTATCCCTCCAATGCGATACACCAAGAGGTCTGCAGATGGTTTGAAACTCCAAGACACTGCAAACATACTTTCTGTCAAGATGGTCTCCTCAGATAAAGGCTTCCCCATCAATGTGTATGGCACTATCATCGCTAGAGACAGCATCGACCACAAGTGCATGTACCTCTTTAACCGCACCAGGGACAATTGCCAGCTTATCAAGTCAAGGGTAAGTACGTCTTTGCTTCAAAATCACTGCTTATGTGCCTCTTGATTTTATTTAGTTTGTAAATCTATTGCCTGTGCCTCTTGATTTTATTTAGTTTGTAAATCTATTGCCTATTCCGTTGAAGGCTTTATTGGTATTTGGATTATCTTAATCTAATGTTTTGAGCTATTGCTTTTCACAGGATGAAAATTTGATCTTAACTGGCCCAGGTCGAGGTCTGGTATTACTTGATTTCATATATCTGGAGATAGATCTTAAGATCAAGCTTGGCGAAGAGCCTCTAGGCGAGCAAATCAGCAAGGGTTTGCTTATGATTGATGGACGAGTTCTGCCTAGAGACGAAAAGGTGTCTGTTGCACATCAAACTCTTGAGAGCTGGTTTAGTATTCTGGAGGTGAGGTATGCAACTCTTCTTAATGCGCTCGAGGGTACCTTCGAGATCAAGTTACTCGAGGGACGTTTCTGTGGAAAGATCATGGCTGGCATCGAGGGCATCGAGCCTAGGATTGTGATTTATAATAGCGACGAAGATGGTGTGGTATCTTGTGAAGACCGCGCAGTTATCACACTGCGGCGACGTGTCATGACCCTCCGTCTGAATGGTATGCTCACATTTGCCTTTGCAGTCCCTGGTGATGGTGCTCCTGCTACTAGACAATGGAAAGTTGAATTCACACCACGACACCGTGGTGAAGAGAAAAAGGAGATTTCTTGTGGTATTGCCAAGCTTCAAGTGAAGGTCTTCTGGTCCATGCTGGACTATAGGCCGTAACCTGTAGTAACATGACAAACTAAGTTGTTGTGTAATTAAGTGAGGTTTTTGTTATCATGCTTCAAAATGATTCAATGGATCAAGTAATGTTTGTAGTGAAGTAATTTATATGTTTATACTGTCGTGAGAAGAGGCATATTGAATTTGTTGGTTCTGCCTTTTGGCAATATTGAATGGAAGGAGTTACGTTTGAAGTGTATTATATTGAAATTTGAACGTTTCTAGTTTCTGTTATCTACTAGTATATCATTGGCTGGCATATATTTAAAGATGTTGGTGTTTCCATAACTTTGCTAAAAGTTCAAGCTAGGTACAATGTCTCTATCCCAATTTCACCCTATTAGCTTATGTAATGTGGTGCTGAAAATTGTTTCCAAGGTTCAGGCTAATAGACTCAAATTAATCTTGCCTGAGATAATTTTTGAGGAGAAATTAGTCTTTGTTACCGGATCTCTTATTACAAATAATATAATCACGAGGAATGAGTGGCTACATTTCATCATGCGAAAGAGGGCGTGGGAAGACCAAGTATGTGAGTTGAAATTGGACATGATGAAAACGCATGATCAGGTGGAGTCGGAATATTTAAACGATGATGCTAAAGTTGGGATTTAGTGGAAGATGGGTCAATTTTGAGATAAGCATTGTACATTCCGTTACACTATCAGTTTTTTTTTCGGGGGTTAACATCCGCGTAGTCATAAGACGGCGAGCCGGACAGGGCGCCTGCCCCGGCCGGTTGCTCTGACCAGCCGACAGCCCAAAGTCAACCCCGGCATCATGTTGGACCTGCGCGGATACACTGTGAAAAATAGACACATCTGTGACATTATGGCCCGAATGAGAAACTTTTTCTATCATGGTTATAACACTTCTAAGACGATAATTGTGACACAAACAGGTATCATCGTTTGTGGAGGTCAAGGTCGGTGCAAGTCCTACATATTTCTCTTGCGATGCTCATCATCTCGGGGCTGTTGGTTGCTTGCTGGTGTGAACATCCGTTGGCATGTGCCGTCGTGGCTTTTGTGGTTGTTTACGGGTTCGCTTCGATGATGGAGCTCTATGGTGAAATCGGAGTCGCCCATTCGAGGCAACCGGTGATGACATTGACGCTTGCAACTACTCAGCGAATGTCTTTCTTCTTAATTTGCAGCATCGGGTTCCATGTCGGTGGCCAGGTTCGCCGATGGTGCCCATGCCATATGGGTTCGTTTGTATCGGTTTTCTACCAATTAACCGGGCAATTCTCCTCTTAATCAATGAAAATGGCAAGTCTTTTCTCTTGTTTGAAAAAAAAAATCTGCTTTTAGCGCAACCACTACATAGCAGATTGAATTGTGCCACCCACACCCAAAGTACTATTATGCTCCCGAGCTCAAAAGTACCCTCATTAATAGTAAAATTGATTTTTTCTAAAAAATATTATTTTCTTTGTGGTAAACTTTGACAATTGTTTTGTACGCTTGCAAATTTTCAGCACGAAATGACATTCGTGGAAGGCATGGCGAAAAAAAAACAAAAATCGGCACCCCAAAATATGCTCAAAACTAGCATTTTTGGAACATATTTTGTTTTTTTTGCCACGACTTCCAAGAATGAAATTTCGTGTTGAAATTTTGCCAGCATGCAAAACATTTGTCAAAGTTTATCTAAAAAAATTCAGAATTTTTTGAATTTATTTACAATTTTTTTTATTTTACTGTTCATGAGGGAGCATATACTCCATGTCTCACCTACATATGCTTTGAGATTCAAGAGCTATTTTAGGAATTTTACGATACAACTCAGCCGCAATTGCCCAAGAATTTGTGTGAATATGAACGATATCTGTAAATTTTTGCGAAATTAATTTGTTGAAATATGACAAAAATATTTTATATTTGTGTGAATATTTGTAAAATCTTTTTAAACGATGAAATATGTGGTACATGTATGAGATGTTTCTGTTATTGATTAAAATAAGACTGGAATAATTGTGATTTATGTGATAATTATAGAAAATATGATTGTAAAACTTCTTGGGGAAAAAATGAAAGGACGCTGAAACAATTTAGACCCTGAAAAAATATAAAATATTTCCCTGTTCATTGGAATGATTGAATAAATTTAAATGCCCAAAATTGTGATATCTGAGTCTTTATGAAACTATTTCCCAAAACTAAAAGGTTCATGGGACCCGTCGGATATGTTCAAAAATACACGGGAAAACCAAAAAGAAATGTAAAATACAAAAAGAATACATGTTTTTTCTAACAACACAAAGAATATGTATTGATAACACAAATAATATGTATTGATGTATCGCCACACCTGCGGAGCTGGAGCCACCTTGCTCGTCCAGCTCACTCGGCCATATACCCATTTTTTTAAACACAGAACGCAAACGCTTATACATACGCACATACACTCAGCTCTATAAATGCACACACGCACACCCTATCTATATGAGCATCTCCGAGAGACTGAGCCGTCATATCATCATGAGATTTACAAAGTCATCGTAGGCGCCTTGTCATCGACGGGGACGTCTCCTCCCACTAAAACGCATCGCCAAAAATCCTAAAATAATGCAAGCACCAGGACTTGAACCCTGGCGGGCTGAGGATACCACAGTCCCTCTAACCAACCAACCACTGGTTGGTTTGCCTCGGCCATATACCCTTGAGATATTTTCTTCATCGACCCACTTAATCTCCTATTTAAGCGACCTGGCAGACCATAGGATCACAATACACCTCCTGTGCTACTGTCACTAGTAGAAAATAGGGCGCCAGTTCCGTTTTTAGATGGCCTTTAGTCCCGGTTCTGCAACTGTGACTAAACAATCGGAACTGAAGGACCTCACTTTTTGTCCCGATTGAGTTACGAATCCGGACTAAAGGAGCTTCATGTGGCCGTTGTGGGGCGCCTAGGCAGGAGGACCTTTAGTCCCACTAAATGGCAGCCACGCGTCAGCAGCTACCGAGCTCTGTTTTTTTTTTTTTTTTTGA
>LR738709.1:644213-668651 GCA_902687465.1 Secale cereale | reverse complement strand
TAGGAAAATGGTTGTGTACTCCTGGGAGTACGTACTCCCGCTCCTCATATACCATATAGATGAATCTTTTATACCTCTTTATTATTTTTAATATACTTCATTAGTAATTATTAGATACCCCAAAATGATTTTCATGAAAAAATTTATGCGAGTCTACATATTTTAAATGTTTTACGTATATACTGATGTGTTTGTACGTGAAAAAGGTATATTTAAAAAAGTACGCCGCAGATGATATTTTTTTAACAAAACTCGTATTGGAGTATCTTAGAATATTTAATAAAGTATATTGAAAATGATAAAGAGGTATAATTAATGCGTATATGAGGTATATTGAGGATGGGAGTACATACTCCTAGGAGTATAAAAAAGGAGTCCTATATATATGAAACTCAACACAATTGATGGTAATAAAATAAATTTGTGAATGTTGTTTAGGTACTTCAAGTTGTTCAAAACTTTTGCCCGTCTCACAGGTCGTCTGTCGAATAAACTCGCAAACGTGGTATCCACATAAATAATTCCCGGATCCCTGCCTCAGGCACTTTACCAGAATAGAGGCACTTTACCAGAATAGAGTTCAATCAAAATAATAATCAAGCATGATAGTGGTATTGAAATTAGAATCGAATAAATGTGTGGACCTAGCTAGCTAGTACTACTTACCATGAGGGGCCCACAAGCCTAGGGGCGCTTGTGGCCTCCTCATGGGTCTTCTGGACTCCTCCCGAAGCTTCCGAGGTGTCTTGTGGTCCAATAAAATCGTCAAAAAATTTGGTTTCGTTTGGTATTGATTTTTTGTAAAAGACAAAAACAAGGAAAAACAGCAACCGACACTGGGCAATAGGTTAATAAGTTTGTCCCTAAAATGATATAAAATAGCATATTAATGCATATAAAACATTCAAGATGGATAGTATATAATAGCATGGAACAATAAAAAATTATAGATACGTTGGAGACGTATCAAGTACTACCGTGGATCTAGCTTATTTATGGTTATTGTTGTGTCATTGATATGAATCTTGCTAAGGTAGGTCTCTTGGTTGCTATTGATTTAGGTTTTAGCTTAGTTTCGGCTAGGGTTCATGATTATGCTTCTGTAGGGTTAGGGTTCATGCTTGCTTCTTGCTCACTTGGTGATTAAATATTTTTTTGTTGATTATGTGGATGCAGGAGGAACTTGACACCATTAAAAAGCCCCTTTTATGTGGGCAACTTGAGCTATCTGAACCCAAATGCATTCTGCACCAGATGAGGCCTATTATGTGTGTGGCTTTTGAAGAAACTTTAACTTGCAGGTGTTTCTATGGCTGCCCAGTGCAGGTGATATGCCAATCTCATCTTGTATATGGTTGCAGCACTCTGAGTTTGTTACATGTGGATGTCTTGTGCAACAAATGAGGCAACATTTTCAGTAACCGAACTATCATATTTAGCTAATGGCCAAACCTAAACATAACAACTGTTTCCTCAAAGTTGTTCATTCTTAGTACTTGATATTGTTATAGTGACTGAATGTGCCACCTATAGTAACCACTGATATTTTAGATTGTTGAATAGTTACTGAATAATAATAAAAGAATTATATGAACTGATCTTGTTATAGTACCTGTATTATAGCAACTGAACTTGTTATAGTGTCAAATATATAGTTCGCAGAAGTAACAATATATTGAACATGTTATAGTTCAGATAAGCAACTTGTTATATTAATTATTAGAGTTACAGAAGCTGGATTAATAATTTGATTGTTATCATAATCATTGTTACCTTCCAAGCTTGGTGTAATAAGTTCTATAATTCTAAAATTCCAAATGCAGGAAAATGGTGTGAATTGTTGTGTTGTAGAGTGGGTTACCAAGCCTTGGCCTCCTGTTCTTCAAAGATGTTTGTCCAAGCTTTGGGAAATGTTCCATGAGGAGAATTGTGGAAGGGTACTTGAAAAGCAACAGTTTGAGAAGCAGTTGGCCAAGCTTAAGACTGAAAATGACAAGCTTTGCATTGAGTACAACAAGCTTGGATGTAGCCAAGATGTTTGATTGGAAGGATGGTAGGGTGGACAACAAGGTGTAATAGAAACAAGTGAAGGAGGAATATTTTGAGAAGATGGAGCTAGAGGAGAAAGCTAGGTGTTGGAGGTGTAGATGGAAAATCTTAAACCTGCCAAGGAGCAGAGGTAAATTTTGCAGATCCAAGCTGACATTATCAAGAACACCAGGAAGGCTATGAAGGATGTCGAAGTTGCCAGAGATCTTCTTAGGAAGGAGCAGGCAAAGCTTGAGCAAGTTGTTGAAAGATGGCTATGGTAGCAAGGAGAAGTTAGAAAAAATCAAGTCCATCCTTGAGTCATGAAGTGCTGGGAAATGGTGGTGAAGTACATCCAAGGCCTATATAAGGATGTCGCCTAAACTGTCTCAAGTGATTATATGGGTGTACATTTTGGAGGAATGTGAAGTTAACCTAGTGTTTGGCAATGTATTTGAACTTTAGTGTCTTATGTAAGAACCATATTTGTCATGTTCTTAAGTATGTTGCAATGGATCTCCAATGCTATGGTATTAAGTGTTGTAATGGATCTTCAATGCTATGGTTTTTAGTAAGTTTTACCATAGGGTTAGCCTATATTGATCTTCTATGTTATATAATTTCTTCGGTTGTGTTATATTGGGCTTAGTGGGCCAATACTCTCTGGACAAATGCAACCCTAGGCCTACTAAAACCCAACCCCCTAGACCACTTAAAAACCCTTCCCACCCCCACCCTTTCCCAGTCACTCAACCAGCTGCCACCCCTATCAAACCTTAGAGATGGATACTCACATGGGAGATGTCACATAGGAGGAGGGGGAGGCCGTGGAGGTAAGTCCTCCAGCAACAGAGCAGAGGAGGCGGAGGAGGAGGCGCAGGGAGAGGGCACAAGAGGCCACCGAGGATGAGCATCAACTTGAGTATAACTGCCGCCTCTCCGACAAGGTGCTGGAGAAATGCAATGCAGAAGAGCATGAGCTAATTCTCCTTAGTATCAGGGAAGGGAGCTTCATGCAGATCATTAGTTGGGCTATGAGAAGAGTACTTATGTCTCATCCGGCTACCAGGGCTAAGTGGGATCATTTATTCAAGCGTTATCACTAATGTGTAGTATTTTGAATCTATCTATCTTCTCTAAGTCTATGTGAGAGAAAGAGTTGTGGTATTATTTGTAAGATTTGGAAGAGAATCAATGTATGATACTCTGAATCTATCTATCTATCTATTTATATCTCAATGACTATCTATACACATATGCAAAAAATGCCACAAAACAATACTAGTACATAGAGTTGAGATGCAGATAACCAAGTGTTGAATCCACAAATAGTACTAGTACGCAAACTATACACATAGTGACTGAATCCACAACCAAGTACCAAGTAAAACCACACAGTAAAGCAGTGTTAGTACAAACCAAATCCAATAGTTCACCGAAGGAAAAGAGAGTAGTTCACAGACAACCATTTCAACTAGTTACCACTTGCATAAAAATAATCCTCGAACCTCACAGTTGGCTTCCTGACTCACTTTGACCCATCCTGCACATGACTTGTAGTAGATTGTCTAGGTGCAATGAATTATATTGTGCCATCTCTACTGGCGAAAGCTAAACTGGTGTCTGGAGAAGACCTTGATCACCTGGTGTTCTTTGCTGGAGAAGAAGTGGTGGTGCTCATTTTCTTGGGAACCTCAACTACTATTGCTGCAGAGGTGTTGGCCCTGCTCTTCTTGGGCGGTATTGTTGTTGCTGTTGAAGAAGTGTTGGTCCTGCTCTTCTTGGAGGCTGATGATTTTGCTGCTGTTGTACCTAGTGCTGTTACTGATGTGGAAGCAACCCTCTTCTTAAACATAGAAGTTGTCTGTGTTGGCTCATTTGTTGGTGCAGGAGTTGTTGGTGCATAGGGAATAGGCACCCTTGGAGGCCTTTGGGTTGTTGCAGCCGTTGCCTCAGAGTAACTAGCTCTATTTTCCTACATATGAATGAATAGTGAAATGAATGTAACAATGAAATGAATTTACCTGGTGCTTGCTCATCCTCATCTGCAACTTAGGCATCAAGGGGTCACTGCAACTGTTGAACCTGTGCCCTTGTTTCTTCCAGTTGCTCCAAGTCACAATACCAATCCTAGAACTAACCTTTTTAGTTGGCACCTCAAATTGGCCGTTCCTCCTAGAAGTTTCTTTTTTACCTTTCTTTTCTCTAGAAACAGGTGGAGAAATGTCATCTCCAGGTGTTTGAGGCCAATGGTTAGGACATGACACGTGGAATATTATGTGCTTATATGTTTCAAAATACATGGGCTCCTTGAAGAAATCCCTGACTAAGTCTTGAGGATGTACCTTCACTTTCTGCATTGCAACAATGGCATGACTACAAGCCACAACAGTCATGTCCCACTTCCTACAATCACATGTCTGGTTGTTCAAATTAACACAATATGTGTTTTCAGAGCTACTTGTCACTTGCCATATGCCTAGACTTGCTATGTATGCTTCACAATACTTAGCCCACTTCTTCCCCTCTTCTAAAATCTCTAAATAAGTAGGTGTGATCTCCCATCTGCATGTTTCTATCTTCTCTCTAATCTTCTGAAACTTGATCATGAACTTTGTTTTTATGCCCTCCAACATAGTCCCGATTGGTTGTTCCTAACATCCAATATCATTCTATTGAAAACCTCACTAACATTGTTTAATACCGGATTTGTTTTGCACACAGTGTCCATTTTATATCTAGCCCATGTATGCTCTGGTATCTGTGACAACTACTTCCAAGATTCTAAACTTTTTTAAAAAAAAAATCATGCCTAAATCATGACCATGTTTAGTAAAGGAATAGGCAGGTTGACCTAAGCATTTTTGAGTTCCTCTCCTCTGAAACCATCAGACTGGAAGTTGGCATAAATATGTCTAAGACAAAACTGTTGTGGGGAGTCAGGGAATACATCATATATTGGATTCAACAATCCATGTTCAATGATGTGTACTCTTAAGTCTTACTAATGAATAACTCATTAAGCATGGTAAATGTAAAGACTAGGTAGAGAACATACCTTTTGCCTGTAAGATATAATTATGTATTTGCCAAACTTGTTACCAGTTCCAATGATTGTTCTCAGCTGTGTGAGAAACCATGTCAAGCTGTCTGTCTCTTCCTTGACAACAACACCAAAGGCTATTGGGAAGATGTTATTGTTGCCATCCCTCCGTGTAGCTGGCAATATTTGTTGACCAGTGCTTAGCTTGAAGAACCAACCATCCAGACCTGATAATATGATCACATTAGTGCAAATTACATGAATGCAAATTATCATATAATATCTATGTGTATGAATCTTTAACTATAAATGGCCTGCATTCATTGAGGAAACCCTCCTTGCATGCAAACAAGCAGTAGAACATGTAGTGAAACTTGGGGTAGGAGCTGTATTTAGTGGGTCTTCTTGAGTTGTCACTATGCACCTACTTCAAGGGTTAATATCTAGCACACACTCAGCTAGTCCCTTATTCTTTGATATTGGAGTTTGTGATCTCCTTGCACAACCTCAACTGCTCTTCCTTTCCCTATATGCCAAGCTTTTAGGCACATGGACACCAAACTTCTTCTTTGTGCATGTCATAACTGTTTCAACACCAACTCCAGGGTTGGATCTGACTGTACCCTCACAAGCCTTAGCAACCCAATTGATTGTCACCTTTGTGTTCTCTCCACTTGCTCCACGAGTGTGATCCAAGTTCATCTTCTTCATACTGAAAGTTGCCTCGTGAGCTATATATCCTAGAGGCAATTATGTAAAACTCACAACCATGTTATCTCTCTAAGCACCAAGCAATAACCCTAGTTGGTTATTTTCTATGACACTCAAAATTCCCAAGAGTCTTAACATGAAAATTTCTAAGTGCTTCTCCGAACTCAACTACGTTTAGGAAGCATAAATGGAAAAACTGCTCATGTGCATCACGCAGTGATGGATCATACCATCTCCTCTCCTTCTTCTTCTTCACCCTACTCTTCTTTCCAGATGGCAACCTTGGAACATCTTCTTCATCACTGAGGCCAAAATCACCTAGAAAACAATACTCATCAGCTTCAGGGATATAATCTTCAAACTTGATGTGTTCAGGCTCACTGTGTGACTTGCTAGTTGGGCCAGGTTTTCTAACTGGCTAAAGCTTCTTTGCTCTTTTTTAGTTAGACCAGCAGGATCCTCAGCTTGTTCATCTTCAGAAACATTTTTTTCTTCCTCCCAACACTCAAAAGGTTCTGAGTTAGCTCCACAAAAGTGCTCTGCAATATCTTCCTCTTCCCTGTAGTTTTTGTTTGTCCCTGTGCCGGCCTCATCTTTACCCCTAGCTCAAGCTTTGTAAGAAATTGTGTGCCATCTGTATTCACGCCTATTGAACTCAAAATCTGAAGACGATTTGTCCATATCATCTTCTTCGTCTTCTTCATCTTCTTCTTGTACATCTTCTTCCTCTTCCACAACACTTTTCTCCCTGTTCAAATTACAACATTACTGTGTGTTCGGGTAGGGCTCATTAGGGGTTACAGCTGGCAAAGTAGCATTAGAGGTAGGTTAAAGAACACCCTATTGTGAAACATTGTAAACAACAGGCTCACCAACATGACTAATGGGGATATGTTCCTCAAGCAAGATGTGATCCGAATTCAGGCCTGCTGGGCTAGGATCAATTTCTTTTCCGATAGTGATATGTTCACTACCTTCTTATCAACAAAAATGTCTAGCATTTCCTCAACTTTCTCCTCACTATACATGACCTCCACCCTTCCAACCCCTTTCTCTCATCCTTAACATATGTCAAGTAGGCATCCAATCCATAGTCCTCCAACTCAATCAAGTAGGCATCCAATCCATACCCCTCCAACTCAATCAATGCTAATAAGTACTTTCTCTCCATATTATCTCTGCCTAGAAAATGAAGCCTCACTTCCCAAACATTATCATCTAAGCTGAAATAACAAAAAAATGACGAAAACTATAAAGCAGATCAATTATAAGGCACGGTCACTACAAAAAGTACTTACTGTGAGAAAATCCACTAAACACATGTAAATATAGTGAAAATACCTTTAAAAATGGGTTCAGAAACAGAGTATGAATATTTCCAACTATGTCAATCAGTCAAGACCTATTCACACCTCATTTCCAACCCTAATCTGCCAATACTTGTTCAATTTTATAATATGGCAAAGTCTTATTACCCTAATCTGTCAATCTCTTCAAACCTGTTATATTTGTGTCGAATATTATGTACGCAAGGGGTTACGTGGACTTGGAGTTGAAATTGGTGTGGTTAGGTACGAGTTGTGTAGGAGTCGGACACTTGTATCCTGGGCCTCTTATATACGGAGGGGCACCACAGGTTGTAACCCAGGATGACGACTTGATAGCAACAGGTACGCGGGGGAGCCGACGGCTTGTGCCGGTGCCCGAGCGGCCGGTGTTGCGGTATCTTGGGGAGGAGCGCCCGTAGTCATGCCCCGGGGATGTAGCCATATCGGTGAACCTCGTTAACAAATATCGTGACTCGGTGTGTCATCTATGATCTTGCATTAGCGTTTTATTCTAACAAGTGGTATCATGAGCAAGGTTGCGAGAAGACTATGCGGAAGATCATCCGGAGGTACGAGGATCATGCTTGACGGGTGCCAGGGAACGTCCGATTGGCGCAAGGTGGAGCATGGTGGCGATCGCAGATGCGGTCGATGGGGTCGGACACTTTGGGCAAGAGGCCTTGACCATTCGATGGGCTGCGGTCGGTAAGGATCGGGTAGACGTGGCGATCGGACCGGCGTAGTGGCTGTTGAAGACGTTGCGGAGGCGACGGAATCGGCTCGCGATCAGACCGACGACTAGACGTGGGGGACGCCGGATAGATCGGAGTGTGAGAGCATCAAGGTGATGCGCTCGATGTTGTACAAGGGCGGCGGCGCGCCACTGCGGACGGATTGTGTCGGCGACGCGGGTGGCCAAGGTACGGCACAAGATGATGCGTGAGGTGGTGACTGTTGCGGCAGGGTTCGCGTTTGTGAGTACGTGCGACAGGGCTGAAGAGTTTGCTGGTGAGAACCAAGATCAGAGACAAGGCGAAGCTGTCGTCGAAATCAGCGGCGGAATTTTCCAAGGTACGCGGATAGAGGAAAAAGGAAAGGTTACGGCGTGAGGCTGCGTGCGCGACTCCGTGGCGTGTGGCAGCTGGTCTCCTCGGATGAGGTGCACCGCACAAGGAAAGGAAATCGTGTCGGGGCAGGATTTCAGGGGATGGAAAAAGTCTAAAATAAACCTTGAATTTATAGACTAAAGATAAATCAAACCCTAAATTTTGATTCCCAAAAATTGGCACTCTAAACTTGTTGATCCCGGCTACCAGGGCTAAGTGGGATCATTTCTTCAAGCATTATCACTAATGTGTAGTATTTTGAATCTATCTATCTTCTCTAAGTCTATGTGAGAGAAAGAGTTGTGGTATTATTTGTAAGATTTGGAAGAGAATCAATGTATGATACTCTGAATCTATCTATCTATCTATTTATATCTCAATGACTATCTATACACATATGCAAAAAATGCCACAAAACAATACTAGTACATAGAGTTGAGATGCAGATAACCAAGTGTTGAATCCACAAATAGTACTAGTACGCAAACTATACACATAGTGACTGAATCCACAACCAAGTACCAAGTAAAACCACACAGTAAAGCAGTGTTAGTACAAACCAAATCCAATAGTTCACCGAAGGAAAAGAGAGTAGTTCACAGACAACCATTTCAACTAGTTACCACTTGCATAAAAATAATCCTCGAACCTCACAGTTGGCTTCCTGACTCACTTTGACCCATCCTGCACATGACTTGTAGTAGATTGTCTAGGTGCAATGAATTATATTGTGCCATCTCTACTGGCGAAAGCTAAACTGGTGTCTGGAGAAGACCTTGATCACCTGGTGTTCTTTGCTGGAGAAGAAGTGGTGGTGCTCATTTTCTTGGGAACCTCAACTACTATTGCTGCAGAGGTGTTGGCCCTGCTCTTCTTGGGTGGTATTGTTGCTGCTGTTGAAGAAGTGTTGGTCCTGCTCTTCTTGGAGGCTGATGATTTTGCTGCTGTTGTACCTAGTGCTGTTACTGATGTGGAAGCAACCCTCTTCTTAAACATAGAAGTTGTCTGTGTTGGCTCATTTGTTGGTGCAGGAGTTGTTGGTGCATAGGGAATAGGCACCCTTGGAGGCCTTTGGGTTGTTGCAGCCATTGCCTCAGAGTAACTAGCTCTATTTTCCTACATATGAATGAATAGTGAAATGAATGTAACAATGAAATGAATTTACCTGGTGCTTGCTCATCCTCATCTGCAACTTAGGCATCAAGGGGTCACTGCAACTGTTGAACCTGTGCCCTTGTTTCTTCCCGTTGCTCCAAGTCACAATACCAATCCTAGAACTAACCTTTTTAGTTGGCACCTCAAATTGGCCGTTCCTCCTAGAAGTTTCTTTTTTACCTTTCTTTTCTCTAAAAACAGGTGGAGAAATGTCATCTCCAGGTGTATGAGGCCAATGGTTAGGACATGGCACGTGGAATATTATGTGCTTATATGTTTCAAAATACATGGGCTCCTTGAAGAAATCACCGACTAAGTCTTGAGGATGTACCTTCACTTTCTGCATTGCAACAATGGCATGACTACAAGCCACAACAGTCATGTCCCACTTCCTACAATCACATGTCTGGTTGTTCAAATTAACACAATATGTGTTTTCAGAGCTACTTGTCACTTGCCATATGCCTGGACTTGCTATGTATGCTTCACAATACTTAGCCCACTTCTTCCCCTCTTCTAAAATCTCTAAATAAGTAGGTGTGATCTCCCATCTGCATGTTTCTATCTTCTCTCTAATCTTCTGAAACTTGATCATGAACTTTGTTTTTATGCCCTCCAACATAGTCCCGATTGGTTGTTCCTAACATCCAATATCATTCTATTGAAAACCTCACTAACGTTGTTTAATACCGGATTTGTTTTGCACACAGTGTCCATTTTATATCTAGCCCATGTATGCTCTAGTATCTGTCACAACTACTTCCAAGATTCTAAACTTTTTTTTAAAAAAAAATCATGCCTAAATCATGACCATGTTTAGTAAAGGAATAGGCAGGTTGACCTAAGCATTTTTGAGTTCCTCTCCTCTGAAACCATCAGACTGGAAGTTGGCATAAATATGTCTAAGACAAAACTGTTGTGGGGAGTCAGGGAATACATCATATATTGGATTCAACAATCCATGTTCAATGATGTGTACTCTTAAGTCTTACTAATGAATAACTCATTAAGCATGGTAAATATAAAGACTAGGTAGAGAACATACCTTTTGCCTGTAACATATAATTGTGTATTTGCCAAACTTGTTACCAGTTCCAATGATTGTTCTCAGCTGTGTGAGAAACCATGTCAAGCTGTCTGTCTCTTCCTTGACAACAACACCAAAGGCTATTGGGAAGATGTTATTGTTGCCATCCCTCCGTGTAGCTGGCAATATTTGTTGACCAGTGCTTAGCTTGAAGAACCAACCATCCAGACCTGATAATATGATCACATTAGTGCAAATTACATGAATGCAAATTATCATATAATATCTATGTGTATGAATCTTTAACTATAAATGGCCTGCATTCATTGAGGAAACCCTCCTTGCATGCAAACAAGCAGTAGAACATGTAGTGAAACTTGGGGTAGGAGCTGTATTTAGTGGGTCTTCTTGTGTTGTCACTATGCACCTACTTCAAGGGTTAATATCTAGCACACACTCAGCTAGTCCCTTATTCTTTGATACTGGAGTTTGTGATCTCCTTGCACAACCTCAACTGCTCTTCCTTTCCCTATATGCCAAGCTTTTAGGCACATGGACACCAAACTTCTTCTTTGTGCATGTCATAACTGTTTCAACACCAGCTCCAGGGTTGGATCTGACTGTACCCTCACAAGCCTTAGCAACCCAATTGATTGTCACCTTTGTGTTCTCTCCACTTGCTCCACGAGTGTGATCCAAGTTCATCTTCTTCATACTGAAAGTTGCCTCATGAGCTATATATCCTAGAGGCAATTATGTAAAACTCACAACCATGTTATCTCTCTAAGCACCAAGCAATAACCCTAGTTGGTTATTTTCTATGACACTCAAAATTCCCAAGAGTCTTAACATGAAAATTTCTAAGTGCTTCTCCGAACTCAACTACGTTTAGGAAGCATAAATGGAAAAAACTGCTCATGTGCATCACGCAGTGATGGATCATACCATCTCCTCTCCTTCTTCTTCTTCACCCTACTCTTCTTTCCAGATGGCAACCTTGGAACATCTTCTTCATCACTGAGGCCAAAATCACCTGGAAAACAATACTCATCAGCTTCAGGGATATAATCTTCAATCTTGATATATGTGTTCAGGCTCACTGTGTGACTTGCTAGTTGGGCCAGGTTTTCCAACTGGCTAAAGCTTCTTTGCTCTTTTTTAGTTAGACCAGCAGGATCCTCAGCTTGTTCATCTTCAGAAACATTTTTTTCTTCCTCCCAACACTCAAAAGGTTCTGGGTTAGCTCCACAAAAGTGCTCTGCAATATCTTCCTCTTCCCTGTAGTTTTTGTTTGTCCCTGTGCCGGCCTCATCTTTACCCCTAGCTCAAGCTTTGTAAGAAATTGTGTGCCATCTGTATTCACGCCTATTGAACTCAAAATCTGAAGACGATTTGTCCATCTCATCTTCTTCTTCTTCTTCATCTTCTTCTTGTACATCTTCTTCCTCTTCCACAACACTTTTCTCCCTGTTCAAATTACAACATTACTGTGTGTTCGGGTAGGGCTCATTAGGGGTTACAGCTGGCAAAGTAGCATTAGAGGTAGGTTAAAGAACACCCTATTGTGAAACATTGTAAACAACAGGCTCACCAACATGACTAATGGGGATATGTTCCTCAAGCAAGATGTGATCCGAATTCAGGCCTGCTGGGCTAGGATCAATTTCTTTTCTGATAGTGAGATGTTCACTACCTTCTTATCAACAAAAATGTCTAGCATTTCCTCAACTTTCTCCTCACTATACATGACCTCCACCCTTCCAACCCCTTTCTCTCATCCTTAACATATGTCAAGTAGGCATCCAATCCATAGTCCTCCAACTCAATCAAGTAGGCATCCAATCCATACCCCTCCAACTCAATCAATGCTAATAAGTACTTTCTCTCCATATTATCTCTGCCTAGAAAATGAAGCCTCACTTCCCAAACATTATCATCTAAGCTGAAATAACAAAAAAATGACGAAAACTATAAAGCAGATCAATTATAAGGCACGGTCACTACAAAAAGTACTTAGTGTGTGAAAATCCACTAAACACATGTAAATATAGTGAAAATACCTTTTAAAATGGGTTCAGAAACAGTGTATGAATATTTCCAACTATGTCAATCAGTCAAGACCTATTCACACCTCATTTCCAACCCTAATCTGCCAATACTTGTTCAATTTTATAATATAGCAAAGTCTTATTACCCTAATCTGTCAATCTCTTCAAACCTGTTATATTTGTGTCGAATATTATGTACGCAAGGGGTTACGTGGACTTGGAGTTGAAATTGGTGTGGTTAGGCACGAGTTGTGTAGGAGTCGGACACTTGTATCCTGGGCCTCTTATATACGGAGGGGCACCACACGTTGTAACCCAGGATGACGACTTGATAGCAACAGGTACGCGGGGGAGCCGACGGCTTGTGCCGGCGCCCGAGCGGCCGGTGTTGCGGTATCTTGGGGTGGAGCGCCCGTAGTCATGCCCCGGGGATGTAGCCATATCGGTAAACCTCGTTAACAAATATCGTGCCTCGGTGTGTCATCTATGATCTTGCATTAGCATTTTATTCTAACAAGTGGTATCATGAGCAAGGTTGCGAGAAGACTATGCGGAAGATCATCCGGAGGTACGAGGATCATGCTTGACGGGTGCCAGGGAACGTCCGATTGGCGCAAGGTGGAGCATGGTGGCGATCGCAGATGCGGTCGGTGGGGTCGGACACTTTGGGCAAGAGGCCTTGACCATTCGATGGGTTGCGGTCGGTAAGGATCGGGTAGACGTGGCGATCGGACCGGCGTAGTGGCTGTTGAAGACGTTGCGGAGGCGAGGAATCGGCTCGCGATCAGACCGGCGACCAGACGTGGGGGACGCCGGATAGATCGGAGTGTGAGAGCATCGAGGTGATGCGCTCGATGTTGTACAAGGGCGGCGGCGCGGCACTGCGGACGGATTGTGTCGGCGACGCGGGTGGCCAAGGTACGGCACAAGATGATGCGTGAGGTGGTGACTGTTGCGGCAGGGTTCGCGTTTGTGAGTACGTGCGACAGGGCTGAAGAGTTTGCTGGTGAGAACCAAGATCAGAGACAAGGCGAAGCTGTCGTCGAAATCAGCGGCGGAATTTTTCAAGGTACGCGGATAGAGGAAAAAGGAAAGGTTACGGCGTGAGGCTGCGTGCGCGACTCCGTGGCGTGCGGCAGCTGGTCTCCTCGGATGAGGTGCACCGCACAAGGAAAGGAAATCGTGTCGGGGCAGGAGTTCAGGGGATGGAAAAAATCTAAAATAAACCTTGAATTTATAGACTAAAGATAAATCAAACCCTAAATTTTGATTCCCAAAAATTGGCACTCTAAACTTGTTGATCCCCGTCTATTCTAAACCCTGTGCTTGTTTTCCACGTAAAAAAAAAAGACCACAAATTGCTCCTCTCACGGACAGCACTAACTCGCTTGTCATTTCTATCTTCAACCTTCTTTCTCCTTCAAATTTTTCTCTCCCGACCATTATGTCGCTGGACACCAACGCAGTTCCCGTCTCTCTTGAAATCACAGCCTGCTGCGGTACCGCTAGAAGGCGCGGATGTAGACCTCCCGGTTTTGGCGTCTTTTTGGTCCGCATTGTGCAGGGGCATCCATGGAGGTCCGCTCCACATAGAGGACGACGTGGCCGCCGCCAGCGCTGGCGATGCAACATGAGAGGAAGAACCGAAGCTGTCAAGTGTCAGGGGGTGGACCGCGATGGCGTAGAGGTGGCCGGCGCAAGCCGCGTGCCCACGACCTCCGTCATGCGATGGCCGGCTGGAGGTGCACGACGCGGCGCACACGTACAATGGCTACACGGGCCTGCTCGGCTTCGTGCTCCAGTCCCTCGGCATGCAATCACGTCGTTGGCCACTATGTGGTGCCACGGGCCACGGAAATACTCCCTCCGTTCGAAATTACTTGTCTCGGAAATGGATGTATCTAAAACTAAAATACATCTAGATATATCCATTTCTGCGACAAGTAATTCAGAACGGAGGGAGTATGTACAGGCGCGTGCTCGAAGTGCTCCTTGAGAGCAATGGAAGCTTGGAGCTAGGCAAGCAGGTGGATGGAATTTTCAGGAGCTAGCTCACGTACGTAACAAGTCGCACGCCACTAGCTTGATCTGTCTATGCAAGTTGAGCGGCGCCGGCACGTGAAGCAAGGCCGGCGACTAGGAGCTGCCGTCAGTGGACGCGCCGAGTCCAGAACTTGGCTTTGGCTTCTTGGACCTACGCGCATGACCGGCGGCATGACACATGCTGGGACTATACGAGCACACTTATCCGGCCGTGGCGGGGTCTCCATTGCGGCACTACCTAGCGCCTCCACGAGCGCCAGTTCACCGGCTGCGAAAACACGGGAAGGGAATGGATATAACACGCGGGCCCTAGTCGTCAGTGGGAGTAGCATGTTATCCCGGCCTAGATTATAGTATTTCCGGTACGCCAAACAGGTCTAGGGTTCGAAATAGACTCGGATTGGAAAGTTGAGAGTGCCAATTTTCGGGATTCAAAGTTCAGGGTCTAATTTGTCTTCCATCTATAAATTCAAGGTTTGTTTTGGACTTTTCCCTCAGGGGATTAACATGTGGCAGGCCGATCTACAATACGTACGTGCGCGTATACGTGTTTGGTCCAGGGAACAAAGCCTGCTGCTGGTTGCGGTTAACAAAAGGGAAGAAAACAAAAAGGATACTTTTGCGTGCATCATGGTCCGTTTCAGATTGGATATGGTGCAAATCGTAACAGGCTAAGACTCTATTTCCATGTGAGAAAAGGAAAAGACAGGGCTGTGGGATCCGGCGGTAATAAAAGGCTGGCAACGCGAGGCAGAAGGTGCACACAAAAAACCAGTCTGCGAGTTCATGAAAAGGTGGAGCGGTCAGTCTCAGCGAAGATTTTCATCTGCGCGTTTCGGCGACAGGTTCCATGGGAATTTCTGATGGGCGGATAGGGACATTGTGCTGGTCATATTTCTTGGTAGATCGCGGACTGCGTTGTGGCTTCAGACGAGGAATACGGGATCAGTGATCTTTTCGTGAGGAAGTCGCAGAGGAAAACAAGGGCGGTCAGACCGGCGGCAACAGGTCGGTTAGATTGCGGCTCGGCATGGCGCCGGGATTCACCAGGTTTGATGTGGAGAAATTCGATGGCACGGGTAACTTTGGTCTATGGCAGACAAGAGTCAAGGATATTCTGGCGCAGCAGGGAATCTTGAAGGGTTTGCAGGAGACGAAGCCGGCCAAGGTTGACAACGATGTGTGGGAGGATATGCAAGTGCAGGCGGCCGCTACCATACGGCTTTGTCTTGCGGATCAGGTCATGTATCATGTCATGGACGGAGGTTCTCCTAAGGAAATTTGGGACAAGTTGGCAAATCGTTATAAGTCCAAGTCTGCGACCAACAAGATGTATTTGAAGCAAAAGTTCTATGTGCTGGAGATGCAGGAGGGGTTGGATCTTGTGGAGCATGTGAATGCCTTTAATCAATTGGGCACGGATCTAGCGCGTCTGGATGTGAAGATTGAGGACAAGTATAAGGCACTACTTCTTCTTGTTTCGTTGCCACCGTCCTATGAGCATTTGGTCATTACATTGACACATGGAAAGACAACCGTCAATAATGAGGAAGTCACTGCAGCATTGCTTGCACATGAGTTGAGGAAGCAAAAGAATGCTACAGAGGAGAGTACTCAAGGTTTGGGATTGGCAGTTAAAGGTTATCAGCTCAGGAAGGGACAAGAGGCGGAGAAGAAAAAGAAGAAAAAGGTGCAGTGCTACAGGTGCAAGGACTGGGGACATATAAAGAGGGAATGTCCAGAACTGAAGGGTGGGGCAAATGCTAATGCGGCTACTCATGGTGATGACTCGGACAACAGTAGTGATGCTCTCGTAGTATCAAACAGGCGGTCAACAAAAAATTAAAGCGTGGATGTTGGATTCAGCTTCGTCTTTTCATACAACGCCCAACAGGGAGTGGTTCTCTTCGTACAAGTCTGGTGAGTTTGGTTTAGCCCATGTGGACGATGACACAGGTTATCGTGTTGCTGGAGTAGGTGACATCAAGATCAAGATGTTTGACGGAGTTGAGCGGATGCTTCGGGGAGTCAGGCATGTGCCAGGGCTAAGGAGGAATCTAATTTCGCTTGGTGTTCTTCATGATGGTGGTATGGAATTTCGTTGTGATCGGGATAAGAAGACCATGGAAATCATGGAAGATGGGATGACCGTGATGATAGGAGAGAGAACGGCTTCGCATCTTTACAAGTTGCAAGGGAGCACTATTGCAGGTGGAGCCATGGAGAGTGGAGCTGCAGGAGTAGCAATGGAGTCTCATGGTGGCGGCGGGTCTGACCCGTCGGGTAGCTCTCAGTAAGCTACAAAGGAGACAATCCAAGTCCGGAGTACATGGAGGTTCGAGCATGAACGACTTCTAAGTGGTGGAGAATATTCGCCAAGGTGAAGTTTGTTATATTTGTGTCGAATATTATGTACGCAAGGGGTTATGTGGACTTGGAGTTGTAATTGGTGTGGTTAGGTACGAGTTGTGTAGGAGTCGGACACTTGTATCCTAGGCCTCTTATATACGGAGGGGCACCACACGTTGTAACCCATGATGACGACTTGATAGCAACAGGTACGCGAGGGAGCCGACGGCTTGTGCGGGCGGCCGGTGTTGCAGTATCTTGGGGAGGAGCGCCCGTAGTCATGCCCCGGGGATGTAGCCATATCGGTGAACCTCGTTAACAAATATCGTGTCTCGGTGTGTCATCTATGATCTTGCATTAGGGTTTTATTCTAACAAAACCCTAATCCTCAAGTTTGACCAGAGTATGAACTAGTTCAGAAACTGCTTACTCACTCCACCAAACAATGACGCCCACCTGTGGACGCCGTCTGGATCCGCGTGGATGCACTTCACCACTGCCCTCGCCGAGCGGAATGCTGGATCGAGCTGGACCTCCGGCGGTTATGGCTGCGGTGACCGCTGAGGCGGGAAACTAGAACTGCCGGGCCACTTCTCGGCCTCTCAATGCCAACCGCCCTACTCAACAGTGCCGCATTGGCCCAAAGGCTCGCCGCTGCCATCCCCGGACCTAGGCCAGAGAGGAGAGCAATGGGTGAGGGGAATAGAGTGAGAACGAGAGAGGAATGGGGGCCGACCAGCGTTTTCGTTCTGACCAGACCGGTCGGAGTAACAGTCGTTTATCGACAATGCTATGAGCGCGCAGGGCCACGTGGCCTGACCGGTGGCCCAAGTCAACAGAAAAATGGTTAAAACACTAGTCAATCGAGTTTCGTTTTTTTTGCCGCCCCTTGACTTGGTAGCTATCAGAGAAAAAAATGGTAGTTTTCTGGAACCCTAACCAGTATAGTAGTAGTTTTATGCTATTTACTCAATCAACTACTCACCTGGACCAAGTTCATCATGCTGAGGCACACTGCAATTTGTTCCGTCATATCTTCCTGCAACCAAAGCCCATATCAAAATGCTACAATTTAACCGTGATGAGTATGCTGTAGCAAAAGACCAATTCCAGAGGAAAGCGGCTGGCTGAACAATTGGAAGCAAAAGCATAGAAAAGTTAATTTAGGCTCATCAATAACTGCAACAACTAGTAGAATAAATAGGGCCTAGACTGTAGCATGACGTTATGCAATCATATATTCATGTGCTAAAAAATTGCAATCATAAGTTTAGCAATAACTAAACCTAAAACTAAAAAAAGCGAGCATACACAATCAATACATTTAAACTTCATAATATACATCCAACAAAACTACTATAAATATGCCAAAAGGCAGCACCAACATATTCAATATAACACTCCACAACAATATACACATAAATATAAGCTAGTTAACTACATCATTACACTATCCATTACATCATTGGAAATTGATAACACAACCCTCACTTCATTACATCACAACTTAATTTGTTATGTTACATTATTATGGCCTATAGTCCAACATGGACCAGAACACCTTCACTTGAAGCTTGGCAATACCACAAGAGATCTCCTTTTTCTCTTCACCACGGTGTCTTGGTGTGAATTCAACTTTCCATTGTCTAGTAGCAGCAGCACCACCACCATGGGCTGCAAAGCCAAATGTGAGCATACCATTCAGACGGAGGGTCATGACACGCCGCCGCGGCGTGATTACTGCACGATCTCCACAAGACACCACACCATCTTCGTCGCTATTATAAATCACAATCCTAGGCTCGATGCCCTCAATGCTAGCCATGATCTTTCCACAGAAACGTCCCTCGAGTAACTTGATCTCGAAGGTACCCTCGACCGCATTAAGAAGAGTTGCATACTTCACCTCCACAATACTAAACCAGCTCTCAAGCGTTTGATGATCAACAGTAACCTTTTCGTCTCTAGGTAGAACTCGTCCATCAATCATAAGCAAACCCTTGCTGATTTGCTCGCCTAGAGGCCCTTCGTAAAGCTTGATTTTAAGATCAATCTCCAGATATATGAAATCAAGTAATACCAGACCTCGACCCGGGCCAGTTAAAATCAAATTTTCATCCTATGAAAAGCATTAGCTCAAAAGATTAGATTAAGAAAATCCAAATGCCAATAATGCCTGCAACTGAATATACAGAGACGTACGTACTAAATAATATCCAAATGCCAATAATGCCTACAAACTAAATAAAATCAAGAGGCACATAAGGAGTGATTTTGAAGCAAAGACGCGCGTACCCTCGACTTGATAGGTTGGCAATTGTCCCTGGTGCGGTTAAAGAGGTACATGCACTTGTGGTCGATGCTGTCTCGAGCGATGATAGTGCCATACACATTGATGGGGAAGCCTTTATCCGAGGAGACTATCTTGATAGAAAGTATGTTTGCAGTGTCTTGGAGTTTCAAACCATCTACATACCTCTTGGTGTATCGCATTGGAGGGATAGGCGCTGAGATGGAAAAACAAAAGATCAGCTAGTTGTGAGGGACGACAAAAAGAATTGTGTAAAGCATAAAATGCACCGCAGCAGCACGACAAGGATACAATTCAGTTTTCATATTCACATTAATACTGCGAGAAATTAACTTTCGACCATGTTTGCCTCTCACTCAATACAGCAAACTATTCTCATCTCAGTCAGGCAGTACAAATCAAATCACTCAACAACAATAGCATATATAGTCGATGCAATCAACAGGAGACAGATAAATAGAAAGACGTGGTAAGAATGAAACGTTCTCTGTTAACTTTTACGATTAATCAGGCTTTGAGTCAGCAAGTAACGCAAATCATTTTTGGTCTCAGGAATCTATGCTGCTCTTGTTAGTATATTTATTATTCGTTTTAAACAATGAGCCAACAAATGAGCAGTAATCAACAACATATCAAATATGCAGTTGTTCTGAATTATGAAGTATGGGACTGAATACTGTGCAATTTCTCTAAACATAACTACGCATGCTATGGAGATTCCAGTAGTGGGGCTAGCAATCCTTTGAAATAGAATCGGGCGGTGATCTAGGTTTTGATGGGCCAGCTTACACTCCTCGTTGATGTCGAAGAGGGAGAAGTCGTCGAAGGGGTAGCGGGTGTAGACCTTGCGCTTCGTCTTGGGGTCGTACTCGACGATGGACGCCATCACCCGCTCGTGATCAAGGCCTCGCCGCCGGTTCTCCTCAGCCTTCCGCGCCGCCTCCTCCTCCTGCCGCGCCTTCTCCTCTTCCTCCCGCCGGGTCATCTCCAACGCCCGAGCTCGCATGGCCAGATCCCACGCCTCGTCGTAGAAGAATGGCTCCACGAAGCAATCATCATCATCTTCCTCGACGCAAGCCATGATCCCTGTCGCCGCGCCGTCGCCGAGGAAGCTAACCCTAAGTCGAGGCCTGCCCGACTCCACGCCTCACTCCTCCTTTTATTTCCTTTTTTTTTTGAAGTGGTTCCTCCTTTTATTTCCTATATATCGCTCTGCTAAATCCTTTAGGCTAGGCCCAACGGGCCTTTGTTCACTGAGAAGGCTGTACTTTTGATGACATGGAGTGTACTGAGAAGGCTGTATCTTTGACTAGGACGTCAACTTTCTCTAGATTTGCCGAAGTAAGACTCTGTTTTATATATATTCAATCTCATTCTATATCTAACAGATGCAAAACCCTGTTCCTATCCCATGGTTAGATGCCTTGTTAATTGATTAATCTGTCTTGCTAAAAGAGAAGAAAGGAAACCGAGGCATAAAGTGGTTAAAACACTCGGCCTATCCGCATTATAGGCGACAATGTTTAAACATAGGAAGCATTGGCATAAAGTAGTTAGAACACTGGGCCTATCGCAGTCTCAGAAGCAGTTTGTTGATTTATTTAAATGTTACATAAACGGCATGTTGTGTTTTCAGGTTAGGTGCAAAGCAGAAAAGCTGTCTCCAGGACTTCTGGCAGCATGCAACCTATACTGCCCTTGTCCGATTCCTTGTCCACTGCCTGGCCTGCCCTCTAACTGAAGAAATCTGAAGGCAGGGTTTGCCAGGAAAACATGACAGCGGTTCTATACTGACCTGCCAACTGAGAACACTGGCATGCGATACAGGAATCGGACATACGCTGTTACCGCTATCCGGAACATTTGTCTATCTTATACCTTCTTACGGTTGAGAGTTGTTGAGTATAATGTTTATTAGAAAAGAAGAGATAGACTAGGATTTGTTCTGGCTTGTCTTGTACTCCAAGTAGATCATTGTACTCCTATATATATGCCCACGAGGCTCAAGCAATACAACAACTATTCCACCAATCTCTCTCTCCCTTCTAACATGGTATCTATCGCAAGTCGATCCTAAACCCTAGCCGCTACCGCTTCCGCACCCGCGCGCCGCCCCCGGGGCGGTCGGCCTCCATGACCGTCGCCGGGGGCCGCGCCGCCCGTACCTAGGGTTCGTCCGCCGGCCGTGTTGGCCGGCTGCCCTAGAGAGTCTTTTTCCCGAGCCATTGCTCCGGTTTTTTTCGCTCTCTCGCCGGTCGTTTTGATCATCGTTTTTCTTTTTGGTTTTCCGATCTAATCTTGATCGGTTTGCGTCGCCCGCCGCCGTCGTCGACCCCATGCGCCTCTACTCCGACCCGGGCGCGACCCGCCGGCCTCTCCTCCGACCCGCGGCCACGTGCGCCGAGGCGGCCCGTCCGTGTCAGCCATTGTCCGCGCGTCGGTCCGCCCGTCGCCCTGCGCCGGCCGTCACCGCCCTGCTCCGACCGGAAAACCTGCATCGCCCCGACCCGGCGGCCTCGCGCCATGCGACGGCCAATCATAGCCGTCGCTCGCGCGCCGGCCCGTCCATCGATCCACGTCACCCGCCTCCGCCGCGTCTGCACGGCGGCCCGACGGTCTACCTCGCCGGCCTCGTCCTCGGCTGCATCAGGCTCGTCGGCTGCCTCAACCCGGGCGCCGCTGCTCCGTTGGTCGCTTGGGCCTCGCTGCCCAGGCGTCGGCGCTGCTTTGGCAGCCCGGGTGCCCGCGCTGACGTCCCACGCCGTCCGCCGTCGCCGGCCTCATCCAGGACTCCGCCATCACTCCTCCACCGAGCGGCGTCCTCGACCTCGCGCGCGATCGGCTTGATCACCCGCTCGCCGCCGCGATCCACCTCATCTACGCCGCGCGATCGACCTGGCCCGTCGGTCACGCGCGCCTCCGCAGGTCCCGTGAAGATCGTCCCCGAGTTCAGCGCGCCTCTTCATCGATCGAGCATCGGGCTGCCGCTGCGTCGCCCCGTCAGGCCGCAGCGCCGCCGCCCCCGTGGTTCTTCTCGCGGCTGCATCGACTCGTGCTTCGCCGTTGCGTCGCCCCTTCGGGCCGTAGTGCTGCGATACGCAGTCCCCGCCGCCGCCCCGAGGCTGTCCCCGCGGTTGCACCGACTCGCGAACCGCCGCTGTGTCGCCCCTTCGGGCCGCAGCGTCGCGGCCCGCGGTCCCCGCCGTCGCCCCGACCCGCCTGCCGCCGCTGCGTCGCCCCTTCGGGCCGTAGCGTCGCGGCCCGTGGTCCCCGCCGCCGCCCCGAGGTCTTCCCGCCGTCGCCCCGACCCGCCTGCCGCCGCTGCGTCGCCCTTTTGGGCCGTAGCGTCGCGGCCCGCGGTCCACTCCGTCGTCACCGCGCGTTGACCTCCCGTGGTATACACCGCGCCGTCTCCCTTGGCGCGGGAACGCCACCATCCGCGCCGGTCTTCGTCACGCTGTCAGGGTTCTTCGCCTACTTCGAGCATCGCCACCGCAAACCTAACCTAGCCGCCGCCGCCGCCGTCAGGCCGCCGCCGCCGCTCTTCTTTGGCCGCCGCCGCCGCTACCTTCGTAGCCGCCGTCGTCGCCCGTCCACCCCCTTCGTCTTCGTCCAAGCACCAGCCCGTCGCCAGCGTCGCCGTCATCTACCCCGACCACTTCGTCTACTCCGACCACCGTTGGTGACGTCGGCCCCGCGCCGATGGACGCCGCAACCGTCGTCGAGTTCTTCTCTGCTGGCCCCTCCGACTTCTCCGACATGGCGTACAGCTCGTGCAAGTCCCTTGTCTACGCATGCCCGGTGCTGGCAACACCGATGCGTGCTTTCATCCACGACGTGTCCCCGGGCCTGGCAAGCCTGGTCGGCGCTTCGTCAACTTCGTCTTCGTCCTTCTACGCATGCCCGGTGCTGGCAACACCGGTGCGTGCCTTCGTCTACGATGTGTCCCCGGGCTTGGCAAACCCGCCGCGACGCGTCGTCAACAACATCTTCTTCCCGGCGCACCACTACTTCGACACCACAGCGCCCATGCTAACTCGGCGCCCCCATGCGCCCGCGGCTCCACGGCGACTTCCTCGACACCGGCTACCCCGACTCGACATCGACCACGACATCCTTCGCACGTCAACCTCGACAACAGCTACACCACCCTACGCTCTCGGCTACATCGACAAACGGCACAAAGGGCTACCGCCTGCTTGAGCAACCTCGTCGGTTTCCACTCCAGTCACGACTCCGCGATGCGTCGACCGTTCCGACTGTGGGGGGGTGTCCATCGGCTTGCCTTCGGATTCTTCTCCAGTCTCATCGTCTGCGTCGCTACCGTTGTGACTGCGGGGGGATGTTGAGTATAATGTTTATTAGGAAAGAAGAGATAGACTAGGATTTGTTCTGGCTTGCTTGTACTCCAAGTAGATCATTGTACTCCTATATATATGCCCACGAGGCTCAAGCAATACAACAACTATTCCACCAATCCCTCTCTCCCTTCTAACAAGAGTATGAGATGATGAAGCTATTTGCCGCTCTGCCAGAATGAAAACTAATCGACTCGCCAAGCCTGACCGAATTGCTATATACAACAGAGCATAATTTGATGATGTACCATGTGCACATGGTTGCAGATTATTGTGCTGTTGTGCTTGCACATATATATATATATTTTGCACATGGTTGCCCTTTCTTGCTAAGTTGCTTCCATTCTATCTATGTGTGCAAAACGTTTCCTTCTTCCGTTGTATTGCAGTATCGTTTATAGTTGCTGTGAAGTTGTGCAATGATTATTACAAAGTCCTTTTTCCTAAATGTAACGTACGTTGTAACATGTGAAGCAGGCTGTTCTATAATCTTCTTAGACCCACGTTTTTCTCCTAACTTTATATCAATGTATAGAATCCGATCAAACAATTTACAAATCATGGTTAGCAAAAAAAAATAAAAAATCCAATTTATGCAATATATTTTTCTGAACTATATATGTTTTGTGAGATTTTCTTCAAAAATACAATGTAGTTCCGTGTAAAATATGTGTGAATGTTAGATAAATTGTTTATGCCAGTTTCTTTCTTTCGTGGGTACTGCTGATGCAACTTATGCCTAAAAAAAAAATCTTGAGATAACTTAGGTTATCAAATAAACTTGAGTGATAAAAAATAGGGCCATATAGTACAAAGGACGAGGATGAGTTCGTTGCGTGTGTAGTTGTGACCCTTAAGTTGTGGGAAGGGCTCAGCATAGGTGTGATGATGTGACATGGCATCAATATTGGTTCCTAATGGGGGGGGGGGG
>LR738709.1:627373-644169 GCA_902687465.1 Secale cereale | reverse complement strand
GTTATTCGGTGAGAACGATAAGTACGATCATTTCACGACCTGTAACTCAGCTACCAACAAACCATGTTTGGAGAGTCACACACAGGTATAACCACCAATAAATTTCACTCTGTTGTTGGCCTGCTGGCACATATGTGGACGATCGATAGGTCAAACAGGAGAGGTAAGTCCACTTCACCTCGCAACATGACCATATATCTCTACTATTAAAGAAGGATCGAACGTCGTGATGGTTCGACCTCGTTCGACCCCCACCTCGCTTCGTACGACAAGCCCACTTTCCCAAGGTAACCCAGTCGACAGCCTGTCCGTCAACGTCCCACGATCGAACCATCAGAAGCCAACTCACGCACACCCAATCTCCCCCACCCCCGTACTTCTTCCCAACCGCAACCACCGTCGCCAATCTAATATGTATGTCAATTGTCAAACAAATTTCAAGGTGTTAAAAGGACCTGCTAGCAGCAGAGCTCTATTAGTTGATTATCAATCAATCTAGAAATAGCCACCTTTTACTGTGAGGAGGGGGGGGTGCCTAAGGCTAGAGGTACGATTAGAGAAGGGTGTTGACGAGGTAGACTTTCAAACTTAAATGAGCTTCATCAGATACCATACATGAAACTTGACAAAACTCAGCATCATACCCAAGACTTGTGAGATGAAATGTGGGTTCATACTAATAGTAATAGAATGTTTTTTTAAACCGAGGCAAAAGACTTGCCTCAATTCATTAATTAAGAGGGAAGAGTGTATATTACATAACACTGGCTCCACAACATAGCCCGTCAGAGGAGGAAACAAACAAAGAAATAACAAACAGATTATTCTCGTAGCATGATCATGCTCAAGTGCCTAGCCTCCGCTGTGGTCCAGAGTTTAACCTCATCTTGGATAAGCTCGAGTAGGTAGAATGGCGGCATCTATTACTTCCTGAAAACTCTAGCATTTCTCCCGTCTCAAATGAACCAGCAGACAAGCATGGTGATGGAAATCATGGACTTCCGGTTTTTGGTATTAAGAATCATACATGATGGGAGCATGATGTCCTCTGTTTTTCAATGGTACTATTCAAGCAAATGCCATTAAAATGAAAAGTAGTCTTGTAGAGGTTTTAGTGGATGAAATTTTAATGCAGCTTTGAAATATGTTCAGGGTAGAAGGATAGAGAAAAAGCTTATATTATAATTTTCATTGACTAAACATATCAAGAAGTGGTTTCATGCCTCCAGTTCTTAGTGGGAAACGAAACTTGGCATAAGATGTTGAAGAAAAAGCAAAAGAAGACGTAGAACTCAAATAAATGACTTGCAAATTTAGTTTTCGGAAGAGTTCCATTTAAAATTTAGAATGTTGAAGTCTTCTGTTATTTTTGAGCTATGAAAACTTGAATTAACATATAAGTCGTTCATAAGAGATGCTAAAATAGTACACCAATAAGCACACGTTTTGTTCTCTTCCTCTCCAAATATTATTGAATTAACATCCAACATATATATATATATACTCCTTAGTAGAGGACTGTCGACCAAGACACTTTCACAGACACCACAGCACTATTACAAAAATAATATTGTTTTTCTTCACTGCCATGAATATCCGCTTTAAATGAAATTGGCATCCTCCCCTCCATAAAATCAATAAACAGTGTGTCTTCCATCTGCACAGCTGCTACAAAATATTGTGAAAAACTCCCAGTGGAAGACACGAAGCTATTGCAGTCGCATTCTTTATCGTCTATGAAGGCATACAAGTTCTTCCAAATGGCAGTATACCCACACATGTTTATATCAAACCCATCTCCAGGCACTTCCAAAAAGTTCATATGTATGGTCGCCTCGACACTGTCTCGAAATATGATAAGATTAAAAACAAGGGCACCGTGTTCACCTTCCATTTTGATTCTGGAAAGGACGTTGAAACTAGACCGGCCCTCAATTAGGTCGAAGCATCCGTCAACAAGAGTTTCATCATCTCTACTATCACCCGATGATGCCTTTGTTCTAATATCCACTTCGACTAGGCAATCAAATTTCATCGAGATGCCTCTTTTGGGGCTCAACAAGCGCAGATAGTCGCTGGCCTGAAATTTAATCGAGTAGCAGAGTCAGCATACCAACACGGCAACATATGCTGTATTTAGAACACAGCTAACCAGTTAAAAATAAATAAATAAAAACTTGACGATTACCGAATTGATAGTGAGCGTGTCATCTCGAGACCGGTTGAAAAGATAATTGCGGCGATAATCCTCGTCATCTCGGACCGCAATATAACCGTATACCTCGACTGGTCTGGTGCAATCTTCGAGAAAGGTATGCACCATGGTAGAGAAGAGTTGGAGTATAGGGCGCGGCTTGTGAAAACACCTTTGCTGCCCAGTTGAAGCTTGGGTGCAACAGCGAGTATAGCGCATAGGAGGCAGGCAAGCTATCCATTCAAAGACAGGCAGGGAGCAACATATTAACACAACAATGATGCAGCAAAAGTAAAAATGTAGACAGAAACAGAGAGAGCTTGCAGTTGAGGTGCTTACTCTCAGAGACTTGATTCATCTGGTAGGCCTGGTGCCAGTAAAGATCACACGCGGACCTGCGATCTCTGGACGACCCGGGGAGTGGGCAGATGTTGGGCCAGTCACGGGGTTCGGGCGGTACCCCCAAAGTATCTCTCATCAACAGTTTCCTCTGGGCAGGTTCCGCGGAACCAACGCTCTCAACAAACCGCAGCACTGATGATGATTGCAAGGAAAACAACACATCAAGTAATATAAAAATTATAACCAGTCGCACATGTAGTAGCTTTGAACTGCATCCATCCATAGAAAGAAGTAACCAACAAGAAAAAATAGCGAATGTTACCATCATCGGGGCTTAGGGGGGCGTCCTCAAGATCATCGTCTTCCTCCTGCTCCACCTCCTCATGAGAGAGAGCCATGAGTCGTCCTGAAATCCAAAATTCGTAGATCGAACTTGCGCTCTGCAGGGGGAGTCAGCTTGTATGAAGTGCTAGAGATGGATCGATCGATGGAGCCGGCTGAGGATCGAGTCCGAATTGAATTTGGGGGGTAGAGATTGGGTCGTGTAGACGGATTTTGGGGTGGCGGCGGCGATACGTACGCGAGGGTAGGGTTTGGTTTTCTGGGAGAATAATAATTCGTTAGCGTAAGGTCAGGCCACCCTGCTTTCCGAGGTAGTACCTCACGAGATATTGGGCCTCCTTGTTTGAATCGAGTCAGAACCGGCCTATTCTGTTTGATAGTATCGTACTGAGATGATATAAAAGCCTACACTACTACAGCCTCTGCAATATTAACATTGGATTTCAGTTGGGTTCCAGCGTCATTAAAGTGATCGAATTTTTTCTAACTGAAGGAACAAAGTTTGCTCTAATGGAATGGGCAGAACGATTGTATAATGAGCTGATTGGAAAACATGCATAAAGTTTTTCACCATGCCATAAATCTTTTTTATCATTACAAGAATATATCCACTTCTCATCCTTCCATCCAAACAACAAAATTTGGCTATCCAACAAAACCAATCCAACTCAACCAAACAGCCAAATGTGGTTATCCCCAACCAGGTGGCCGGGGATATCACCAGCCAATCCAACTTCACCCTTGAACCAAACGCCCCCCATAATTAGCACAAGCGCCCTGCATTATCACATGCATACGAATGATACGTGGAGCTCGTTCAGGTAGCAAAAGTTTAGTACGTTGCACCGCAGATACGAGATCTAAAATTCTAGATGCTCCTGGTCTGGTGTAACTCTCAAGTATGATTGTATATATCAATTTCAAGGTATGAGATTGCTAACCAGACCTGTCGCCCGGTGGTGCAACTCTGAAGTATATAGAACTTACAAGTACGGAATAGTAATAATACATTTTTTAAGGCAAACACGTAAACTTTATTACCGCCGCCAATGTTTACAGGGACGGACAAAAGATCTTTAGGATGACCTAACTAAGTATGACTTAACCCAGAGTAGTGAATGTTTCATGAGATTGTGAACCTCGACATTCGAGGTCCTAAACACATGTTTGAAAGAACAAGAAATAAAAGTACTAGCCTATAATCCATATTGCGCCGCACTCCTTTCTTCGACAGCATCAACTGAGATCAGAAGCCGCTCCAAAGATTTCAAAACAGCTGGGTTGTCGACGTAGTTGAAAACAGCCATCGAAGCGCCACATAATTTTTCGCACGTAGTAACTTTTTTCTAAAAAAAAAGTAAGGCACACCTTTTGCCAAATTTGTGAAGTCAAATAATTTAACATATGGGTCATGCGATATTTAATTTGTGAAGTCGATCTAGATATGAGGCTATCTTGAGCGGATAAGAAATAAAGATTGGCCCGTACGTGTCTGTTTTTCCAACGGAAAATCATCACCAAAGCACAAAACTGGGTCGCACATAATCATCTCAACTAATTCTTGATTACCATTGAAAAAATGACATGAATTGAACCATGTATTCGTTTGTTCTTGGCTAATCAGCCCCGTAACACATATGCCGCGAATAGCCTAGTTCCTGACGCTAGCTAACACTTTAGCCTAAACGACACTAACTAAACCTTATTCCTTCATGTGGATCAGCAGGTGGCCTGCACGGTGAGCACACCGGAGTCACACCCGGATCCGGCGTGGAAGTCCTTGGTGTGCCGCACGGTGCACGACTCCTTGCCGACGCACGCCGCCGTGAACGCCGCCAGCGCCGCCTTGGACTCGCAGCCGCCCTCGTAGGCGCCGCACTTGCCACGAGCCACGCCGAGGCTGGCCACGTCCACGCTGGAGATGGTCCTGCCGTGGCTACAGGCGAGCGCCACCTCGTCGCCGACTTCGGCGGCCTCCGCGCATGCCGCGCCGACGGCCACAGTGTGGAAGTTCACCCTGGTCGGGTCGCCGCCGGCCTCCTCGAACAGCACCATCGTGTTGGGCTCGCCGGCCTTGAGGAACGATCGCGGCACGTGGTAGAACCGCTGGGAAGGCTCGTTGCAGCCGGTGAGGCACTTCTGCCCGTCGCCCTCCGCCTTGAAGGTGCCACGGTAGTCGCACTGCTTGCAGCCGCCCATGTCCGCGGCGACGTAGGACGGCCAGTAGCGGCCTAGGTTGTTGCCGTTGACCCACACCACGCCCTTGCCGAGCCCGAGCAGGTCCGCCACGACGGGCTCCTCGCCGGCAGGCGCCTCGAACGTGGCCTTGTACCAGGTGAATGGGCGGTGCACTGGGATGGTGCCGTTGAGGCCTCCGCTCCATTGGCTGCGGTCGTCGGCCTTGTCGAGGTGGGTCTCCCTGTACTCGCCGGCGAGGCCGGCCTTGTAGGACCAGGAGCTGTTGGAGAGGTCGTAGGCCGTGGTGTTGGTGACGGTGTCGACGAGCTTCACCGGCCCTCCCACGATACCGGCGGGCATCATCTCAAACAGGGCGCCATAGTTCTTGAGGCCGATGGTGGCACTGAGGAGAGAGATGTAGTTCTTCCCCGAGTGGAGCTTCACCGGCGTCTCCATCTGGAAGACGAATCCGCCATTAGGAGAGTGCTGCTTCCCTGCAAGTTAATCAAATCAATTAGTAGCAAAAAATAATCAGTGTGCCATCGCAAAAAATAAGCCCAGAACAAAACGTATTTTGGGTCACTCACCAACAAGCTTGCCATTGACGAAAGCGTAAAGCTCATGCCCTGTCGTGTTGACGTGCAACTTGTAGCTCGCTTCTCCCTTGTGCTCAAAGCTGCGCATTTTGTGCATCAGAAACTAGTTTATATTTCAAAGTTATGAAAATATCAATTTGTAGTGTTTACAGTAAAAAATTATACGTCATCAGAGACAAATGTACATGAAATTCTGGGAACAATGCTAATGCATTTAGTTAACACATGATGGGTTAGATTTGATTACCTTGTCCGGTACCATAGGTAGTCGCTCTGGTCGCCGGATGTGGCGATCTGCTCGAGAAGCTCGTTCTTCCTGAAGTTGCCCTTTTCGTCGGTCATGAAAGGCTGGAGGTTCTCGGGCATCCACGACCAAGCCAGGCCCTCCCTCACAGTTTCCACCTCGGGTCTCTTCACCATCACCGACGTCTGCGTCTTGATCTTGGCGCTGTTGTATGCGACGGTCTTGCAGTCCGGCAGGATGCTCACGGACCACGCAGGCACGACGTGGGTGGCACCGCCGTCGAGGGTCACATTAACCTCCTTGTCGTCGAACTTGTTGCTGATGAAGCAGGCGGAGGAGTTGTCCAGTGTGTACTTGGTCATCTACACGTAGACATTGATGAACCAAATTAATGAATGTTAGTGCAATCACCATTACTATCTATCATATCAATGTTAGTTACCGTGACATTGTTGTTGCCAATGGGGGTGTCCTTGTAGTCGCCATGGAGCAGTATCTTCTCCATGGACTTGAGGACATTGTGAAGGTCCTTGAGGTGCCCATATTTGGGCTGCCGAATGTTACCTGAAAATAATAATCATAGATCAATGGGAGATAAACTTATTGAATCTTCAAAGACATACGACGCAAACAAATGTGTTAAAATGGCATACCATACTCATCGAGAGGGGCATCGTAGTCGTAGCTGGTTGTGATGTAGGGGCCACCAGAGGTGCGGCCAAAGTTGGTGCCACCATGGTACTGATCATATATACATTGACGACCATGTCAAATGTAAAATTCAATTCAAGCTAGAGGATGGAAATGTACACGAAAACAACATGAATTATTAAAGATGAATTAGTTAGTTAGTTAATCACCATGTAGTAGTTCTGGAGGGATCCACGCTTCTGGAAGAACATGGCGACGGAGAAGGCGATGTCCTCAGCCGACCGGTGGAAATCAGGCTTGTCCCATGCTTTGAACCTAATTGTTGTAATAAGATATAATATTATCAGTTTGAAATTCAGTATAGTACATGCAAACTATTTGCATGCATGCATGTGGATAGCATAACAAAAATATGAGGGAAAATAATTATGAATTTGGTATATGATGTACCAGCCAGTCCAGTTCTCAGTCCAGATCTTGGGGATGTCGGTCCTCTTGGGGAACCAGTCGTGGCAGTAGAACCCGTTGCAGGTGTTGATCTGAAATACAGTATGTCAATTAATTTTAGACCCAAAAGTGTAGTACATTATAGATAATTAGTTCAGTTTTTACAGAAAAAAAGTGATAAAAAATAGATGCATGAATAAGTGAACTGACCACGTTGGGTGGGACGTCGTCGTCCTGCTGGCACATGATCCACGGCACACCGACGTTCTGCTTGTTGGCCATTGCGGCGCACCAATGGATGTACTCGGACGCCGACTCGTTGTTGTTGAGCTTGCCCATGATGTTCCCGTACTCGTTCTCGATCTACGTACAACATCCATGCATGGTAATCTTATTAGTTCATTATAATATAGTAGTACGTACTGTATATAGTTGATGGAAGATAATTAAGTTACCTGGGAGAGGATGATGGGGCCTCCCTGGCCGGCGAACATCTTGGCCTCCTTGAGCTTGTCGACGATGAGGGTTGTGAAGGTCTCCATTTCTTGCTGCATTAGTTAGGGTTTATACGAAGATTAACCATTGTGAAATCAAATCTTTTTGACGTGAGAAAATGTTTGTTCAGAAAGTTTTAGTGCGTACCTCGAAGGGGTGGTTGTGCATCCGGAACTGCATGCCGGAGATCTCGCGCAGCCAGGCCGGCAGGCCGCCGTAGTTCCACTCGCCGCAGATGTATGGGCCGATGCGGAGGATGGCGTACATGCCGGCGTCCTGGATCTCCTTGAAGAAGCGCACGATGTCGTAGCTCCCCTCGAAGTTGTACTGCCGGCGGCGCGGCTCGTGGCCGTTCCAGAAGACGTACGTCTCGATGGCGTCCAGCCCGCCCTCCTTGGCCTTCCTGATCAGATCCGGCCACATCTGCAAGCAAGGAACGAGATGAACACGAGATGATGGATCGATCTAGAGGTTGATCGACCAGGTGCGTGCGTACCTCCGGCGTGCTCCTGGGGTAGTGGATGGAGCCGGAGATGACGATGCGGCGCTCGCCGTCGATGACCAGCGCCCGGTCATTGTAAGCGACCTCGGTGCCGCTGACGCTGGCGGCGGCGGCAAGCAAGAGGAGCAGTAGCAATGGCGCGCGCTCCATGGCGAGAAGCGGTCGAGCAGGTAGAGAAGAGAGGAGATGGGCGAAGTGGATGTGAATGGGAGGCGCTGCTACTCGCTGCGTATTTATACTGTGTGGAATGAGATAGATGGGGGATACTATTAAGATAAGCATGCACGTAACAACTGCGACTTATCTAGACTTTTTTTTCCCTTGCCAGGAGAAAGGAGATAAAGCTGGAGTATATCTTATCCGGCCTCTCCCGATCATGCATGGATGCCAACAGCGGCGGCTTTTTTTCCCCGGGAAACTTGGGATTTTTGTTTTTCAGGGAATGCCTTCGAGGCATTTATTGAACTTCAAATAATAGGTTTTTTCATCATTTGCAAAAACATCTAAGATAAATATCGGCGCACCCAGATACCGCATAGTGTCGGAGGTCCCTCCACCCTACTCGCAACAAATGAGCTACCTTGTTGCTTTCCCTAGGATAGTGAACAGCAGAAATATTTAAGAAATTGTGAGCTAATTCCTTCAAAAAAGGAAAATAAATTGTGAGGTAAAAAGTTGCATTCTTCCTACTCCCTCTGTTCGGAATTACTTGTCTCGGATATGGATGTATCTAGAACTAAAATACGTCTAGATACATTCATTTTTGCGACAAGTAATTCCGAACGGAGGGAGTAGGTAGCAGCAGCTGGACCAATGGAGTTCCCATCATCCTGCATAATATGAATGACCTCCATGCAATCACAGTTCACAATGAACTTGTTGCATCCCGGATTTCCTGCAAGAATGAGACCATCTCAGAGAGATCGAGCCTCGGCTGTTGTTGCATCCGCCACATAGTTGATCGCACATGAACTAGCAGAGGTAAATCTCCCTTAGTTACTCCGCCTCCTCCACCGCCTCAACACCGACGGAAGAGAGCCGCCACTGGGAAGAAATCCAGAGCAGATACAAGCGTCAAGAAGGCTTCTGCCAAGTTTTCATGTGATATGACTGATGAGGAACTCAACAAGACAATGGATGTTGATGTGAAACGCCAGCTTGCATCGGACCGGCCCGATCCGAAGGAGAAAATAGATCCGACAAAAGCGAAGCGCTGTATAGAAAACCTTACGTGACCACCACCGCCTTCATTGCTATCAGACTATGATCGGTCTATTGTAAAGTCATATAGAGAACATATGAAGCGGCCGGTAAGTAGCGGTAGTGCAAGTGGGAAAACAATTCCCCAGCTCGGTGAACAGAATAACCAATCGTGCACCCCGCTTAAGGTCTTTACCAATATCGATTATGTTGCGGAGGCAGCGGGCCATGGTCTTGGTTTCACTCTTGGTCACACTACTAGGAAAAGGCCTACTAATGGCGCACCTATTTTGGTCATTAATGGCGCATTAGTGATGCGCCATTAGTGCCACGCCATTAGTATATTTTACTAATGGCGCACCTCTGGTGCGCCATTAGTATCTGGTATACTAATTGCGCACCGCAGATGCGCCATTAGTATATACCACGGTGCGTCATTAGTATGCCTCCCAGGGGGCCATATATACCCAGGTGCTTTGGCATACTAATGGTGCACTACTGCCAGATGTGCCATTAGTAACTTTGGCATACTAATGGCGCACTGTTGGATGATGCGCCATTAGTATCCTTTGGCATACTAATGGCGCACTGTGATGTGATGCGCCATTAGTATGAATATTAGGTTTTTTATTTATTTTTTAATTTTCTGTTTTTTGCACAGGTTACAAAATGTATTATTGGACAGAATATAGACAGCACCAGCACACAACAACAACAGATTCATCGAATACAATAGAAGATTAGTCTCTGAATACAATTCATCATATTAGTCTCCGAATACAATTCATCATATTAGTCTCCGAATTGAAAAGACTGAACAAAGATAGAACATTATATTACAAGTCTCGAGACCGCGAGTAGCGAGTTTGTCTTCACATTACAAGTCGATATCGATCATCTAAACTACCATCACATAGAAGAGAGCTGCGGTCATCACGATGAGCATCATCACGATGAAACTCGTCTTCATCCGGTTCCTCCAACGCTCCCTCCCCTCTCCCGCTAGATAGCGGGCGTATCTAGATTCCGCCTCAGCCCTAGTGGTGTACCCTTTGTAACTGTTATCGCTGAATCGGTGAACCTGTTTCCGACACTCCTCCCAGTCGTCGTAGACTCCGGGAACCTTACCCTTGTACACGACATACGACGGCATCGCTATGCACTAGCCAAACGAAACGTTAGTACCAATTCACAGACAATACATAAGCAATATATAAGTATGCAACAGAACGATCGGAAGAGAAAAGCAAGACATTAATAGCATCGATTACATCTAAGTTGAACAACAGTCGAAACCAAAGAGACATACTACAAGTTCATTAAACTTTAATTACAACATGAGCCAATCGATGTTTCAGAACTAGACACATCATCACTACTTTCGACTCGACTCAAGGGACCGGAGCGTGGATGAAGCCGCCGTCTATCGTGGGAGTCATGAAATCGCGGGCGTTGTCAGCCTGCATTTGTAGCATTGTGTCGATGTCACCGTTGGACGGTTGATTTCTGAGGTAGAACTGCCCCGAGGTACGAAGGACATCTTGATGGATGATTTCCGCAAACTCCGACTGGATGCGAAAGAATTCTTGTCTGATGTCCGCGTCCTGGATTGCCGACACGCTCGTGGCCCAATCTTTGAGTTTATTCGGTAGCAGAAGTTGATGATGGTCCCGTACGATCGCCCGCATGTGATGGATGGCGTGGTAGGCACCCTTCTGACCGCCAGGCGGCTGCTTGACGCAGCAGAACATCGTATTGTGGGAGAACACGTGCTTGCCGTACTTACGAATAGGCCTGGTGAAGGTGCCTCCAGATTTGGCGTAGCCGGGGAGAACATCATCAAGAACCTTCTTGACATTTGTGTAGTCTACGTTCGACTGACGGTCCGAGTCGAAATGCGTGGCCATGGAATATTTGGGGCTTAGGAGGATGAGCGTGCAATGTGTGTCACTGCAGAAAACACGGAATGTTAAAAGAAAAACGATCGAAATCTAAGAATTCATATGTTACGGGGCGGTTGAGGGGGGGACTTACTCGGGAAAGTAAGGCACGAGGAAGTTATCCTTATCTCGGTTTGCCAGAATGACGCCTTCGAGGTAAGAACTCGCGACTTGCCGGTCCCCAGCGCTGCCCAAGATCTTGGCACGCATGTAGAAGGGGTCGACTATCACGATGTCCGGGGTCTTGTCGCGAATGATCCGCATCTCCATACGCAACGAAAATAGCCGAACGAAGGTGTAGTGCAGCGGATGAAGGTTCAACATAGCGTAGATGTCATCAAACCGCAGGACGATCGTACCCCCGATGGAGTTATCCACAAAGCCCTTGCCCTCTGGCACCTTGGCCGCGAAAACCGGGTATGCCACATCCTTCTCTCTGAGACGCTGCTTCTCCAAAGAAAGAACACTGTCATGCAGACTCCGCATAGCACCGATTGCAGCATCAAGCATATTTCTCGGTAGCATCGGCCTACCCGCCACATGCACCCTCCTCATTACATCCTCAGGTGAAGGTGGCCCGTCCTGAGCACGGATCGTACTCGGTGCCGGCTGGCTCGCACCCTTGTTACTCTTTCTTTTGCGTGCCTTCTTCTTCTCCTGTAATGGGACCGAGTTCTGCTCACAGACCGCCTTCTTGAGTGTGTTGGGGCTGATAATATTGCGCACCTCGCCTATCTAAGGCTCGGTGAAGTTGGCAGCTGGAGGCGTCTCCTGAGAACTGAACGGCAGACGACGCCTGTTGCAACTTGGTTTCTCCGCGGTACCAGCTAGACCGCGCACGTCTTTTGTAGGGTTGGGTTCTTGAGAAGGAGGCCCCATGAAGTCGCCACCGTACCCATGATCGGCAAAGTACTGATCGACGTTGGCAAATGCATCGTCGTCGTTGTCGTCGTCGTCGTTCGGATCCTGTGCCATATGCATGTTTGGATCCAGTGGCATAGGGATGTCCGGAACCGTTGCGGCGGTCTTGCCATGGGGCCGACTTGGCGCCGGCACGACTGGCGGTGTTGTCTTTGGGGCGGTGTCCCCCGCCCCCAAACGAATCTGGCTCTTCGGCCAAAGCAGGGGCCAGCTTAGGCAGGCGCTGAGGGTCATCACGTCATCTTCGTCGGCCCCGACGGGTCGAATCGGAGGTAACAACTCGTCGCAGCCTGGCAGCACCCGAACCAGTTGAACTCTATACAAGTTGGGTGGCATCCTAGTACCGTGGAACACGGGGTTGCCCGGTTGAACGATTTTTCCCTTGGCGACATCGACCAACTCGTTGTTCACGAAGTGCAGGAGAGTGCACGGAACGTCGGCGGCGCCCTGCGAAAACATGTAGGGCGTCAGGGATGCCCAGTCAAAGGCAAGGAGATGAAGTCCTCGACCGAGAGAGGCTTAATTGGTTACCGTGATGATGGCGTCGAGCTCGGCTAATGTCGAGGCACCGCCAACGGCGGGCGTGCAGTTGACGGAGGGGCCGCTTGCTGCAGAGGTGCCGGCCGGCGTACACCCGGGTGCATTAAGCTCCCGTGTCGACGTCGGAGACACCAATGCCACCTCCGCCGGAGACACCAATGGCCCCGCCATCGCGTTCTGCGAGTTGCTGGCCGTGAAGCTGGGAATCGGGGGCGGCCCCTGTTGGCCGCCCGCAATCCACGCCTGCAACCCCTCGATCAAGGTAGGCACAATGGCGGTGATCGTCGCTCCGAGTTGTTGTTGCACTTGCTCTTGGACAATCTCCGGAATCCGCGCCACTTGTGCCTTGAGTTCTTGAACCTCGCGCGACTGGCTTTCTGAGCTGGTCTTTTTCTCCTTTCGCCCACCAGCGTTATAGTATGACGACCATTTTGTGGACAAGCCTTTGCCGGCCACACGACCAGCTGACGTCGGCTTACTGAGCTTATCCTTTTTCTTCATTACATTCAACACCCTATTTAGAGTGGTGTCCCAAGGGTTGCTCTTAGTCGACCCCGCGCTACTGCTTTCAGTCGCCTGCGGAAAGAATGTGAACCATTTAGAAATTTGGCTTCATTAATTAGAATGCAACCATATGGAGCTAATTACGCGGGGTTGTATTCCTTACCAGAACAAGCTCAAGCGCCCTGGTCTTCGGATCCGTGGTAAGCTCCTTTGTTTTCGGGTCCTTCTTGTACCGGGCCCTAACAAAGTTCCTGGTCTGCTTGTCACCGTATTTATCGAAGAGGGGCGGTAGGCCTTGCTCGGCATGGTCCGCCTCCTCCTTGTCCCATATAGGCTCCGCCACTCTGTAACCGCCGGGACCGAGTGTGTGTTCCCCTAAGTTTAGCTCCCGCATTTCTTTCCCCCACTGACTTGATTCGGAGGTTGCGGTGCTCGAGCACTTGATCTTGAAGTCGTTGTAGTCATCTTCGGTGATCGAAGGATTTTTCTCCTTGATCTTCTCATAACTCTCACCTTTCTCGATCATTATCTTCACATTGCTTTTCCAAGTAGACAGGGCCGTGCTCATCCTCGTGAGGGCAGTATTGTTCACTTTATTCCCTTTGAGGCTTGTGTTTTCAAATTCAGCGGGGAACTTGTATCGTTCGTGCAGCTTCGTGAAGAGGAGGTTGCGCAAATTCCCTCGGTCAGGATGCCTCAGGTTCTCGGTGTTGATCGAGACGGTGCTCCGGAGAATGCACCCGAGCTGAAGCGAGTACCCCTTGACTATTCGTTCGGGCGCCGTTGGATTCCCGTCGGAGTCCACTTCAGTAAATTCCTCCTTGACGGTGCGGAGCACGGTCGGGCGCTGGTCCTTCCTTTGCCTCTTCGGTTGGGTGCCATCTGTGCGTGCGCCGCCATCATCAGTGGTGGCATCCTCGGTGGCACCATCAGTGGTGTCATCCCCGACGGCACCATCAGTGGGGTCATCCTCGGCGGCACCATCAGTGGTAGTGTCAGGATCGGTGGGGAAGGCGGCGTCCTCATACAAGTGAGGTTGTTCCTCCATCTCCTGGGACAGCTCCCAGAATGCCTTCCCGCCCGAACCCCCGGCCTCATCGTTGTTGGCCATGTTTCTCTCTAAATAGGAAAAAAGTTTGGTCAAAAAGTTGGTTATTGTCAAGGAACAAGATCATGGTCTCATCATTTAGGGTTTGTCGACACCGAGGCATCCTAAAAGCTAAGCTTTTATCATTGAGGGTTTTTCGACGCCGAGGCACCCTAAAAGCCTAAGCTTTCATCATTTAGGTTTTTATCGACACCGAGGCACCCTAAAAGCCAAGGTTTTATAATTTATGGTTTGTCGACACCGATGCATCCTAAAAGCTAAGCTGGGAAGGAGAATTCTAAGTTGGGCCTAATCACTTGGCTCTATTGCCGCCTATGGTTTAATGCAGCAAGAATAAAGGGGCAGTTGATCCTACTTAATTAACTACTAAGATACCCCGGCCCATGCATTAGTCACAAGTACCCCATATGTCCTATTTTTAGCAAAGTCATGCTAAAATTAACAGAAAATTTCAGCATGACCTTTGCTGAAAATAGGACATATGGAGTATCCGAATTTGCCGGAACGGAAGTTAATCGACATTCCAGCAAACTCAAGGGCCTCTCGGGGTACCTGCAAAATCATCACGACACGATGGTCGGAGACAAAACCCAGCAAAAATCTGGATGGAGTGCATCGGGCTTTCAACTCCACTTTAGACTATCCAAATGAAGATCACACTGAGCTCCAGCTGAGGGATCCATCAGCCATCATGCCAGCCAGCCAGCAAATTAAGCTGGCCTGGAGCAAATAAAAATACAATGCATACATACATACTAAAGCAGAAAGATAGATAGATAGATAAGCATGTTTAGTTTAGTTTACAAGAATGAGTGCATGCATGTCAAAAGTTGGCATCTACTACTTGCCTTTGCTTTTTCAGCCCATGTTCATGCAGATAGATAGATAAGCCCATTTTATTTGACACATTAGTTAACTGAATTTTGACACAGTGGTTAACTGAATTTTTACCCAGTAGTTAACTGAATTTTATTAACAAACTAGAAAACAGAAAAAACTAGACTGCATGGAGTAGTAACAAATTCAGTTAACAAACTATGCTGCATTTAATCTGAATAATACTCCAGCAATATACTCCATGATTATAAACTACAGGTCTTTCTATTTACCACTACAATAATGATGCTTCTGCTGTCATTCACTTTAGTTGTAAATTAATACTCAACTAATCAACATTGAAGGAGTTTGGAGATTTGTGTATAACAAGCATGACTTCATTCATATAGCATGATGGTGTTTTTACCCCTTGAACTGCAGCATAGGCCATGTATTTAATCACTTGAACTGTATCATTTTAAACACGACACCACAGGAGCTCCCCTGGGTCAAGTGGCCAGGTTACTACAACTTTTAGCAACTGTTAAAAGTTTACAGGTGACTACCCTACAAATACAATAGACAAAGCTATGATCCATTACTCCTATTTGACTACAAACAAGCACCGAACTGCCAACATCATCAGCAAAGTACATGGTGTTGTAGAGCTAGGATTCATGTGCGCAGATGTAAGCAATGCCATTCATGCTGTTATGAAAGTTCACAGGTGATTAATCCCACAAACAGACGAGGTTGTGACCCTTTACTCCGATCTAACTAACTAGAGACAAGCACCGAACACGCAAGCCATCATCAGAAAATAAATGATGCTGTATAGCGATAACAACAAATGGGCCACAGCTGCTCTAGAGCTAGGATTGATATGTGCATATGTAACTATGTAAGCAATGCCGAACAATACTTGCAGATAAAGGCCATTCTTGATGTTAAAGTTTGCAGGTGATTAGCTGCAAACTGACAAATCTGTTATCCTCGAGACCTGTCTAACTACAGACACGCACCGAACATGCATATCATCAGAAAATGAAAATAGATGATGTTGTTGCGATAACAACAAATAGACCACAGCTGTCCTACAGCTATGAGTTATATGTACAGATGTAAGCAATGACCAAGACTAAGATAGATCATTACTAGTGTGTGCCTCTAATTATCAGGGGATTATCTCACAGCAGGCAAGGTTGTGATCCTCTGCTCCTATCTGCTCCTATCCTCCGCTGCTAGCAGGTTAGAGAACAGAGGCAAAGACACATCTTTTCTCTGAACAGATGCTACCACTCCTAGCTACTAGCTCACAGAAGTGTCAGGCAAAAATAAGAGAGAAAACTAGGAAGCAGAGCGAGAGTATTTCTCTCGGCGAGCGAGAAAATATGGGCTCTGCAGGTGCATACAAACAGACTCATAGCAAAATTTGCCATGGCCAAACAGCAGAGAGCCTAGAACAGGTGCCAAAAAAAATCTGTTTGAGCGGCTAGGGTTAATTAACAGGAAGAACCAAGAGATATGATTATCCATATTACTAGTAGCAGGTGCAAAAAGCAGTTGAGATGCGTTAATAAGGCGAGATAAACAGGAGAGGTTAGTTACCTTGTTGTTATCTGACAAGGCGTAGCTCCGGGCGGCGGCGTTGCTGCTCGACGAAGGTGGCGAGGCCGCGGCAGAGGCGAGGGGCTCGTCCGGGGGGGTGGGGAGGCGTCGGTGGCGAGGCTGCGGCAGCGCTAGGGCACGGCTAGGGCGTCGGGGGAGGACGACGGG
>LR738709.1:583553-627059 GCA_902687465.1 Secale cereale | reverse complement strand
GGGCGTCGAGGTTGTCGGGGGCGCGGCGTCGAGGGCGTCGGGGGCGCGGGCGTCGAGGGGGTCGAGGGCGTCGGGGGCAGCGGCGTCGGGGCGCTGGAGGGAGGGAGAGGGAAGGGGATTGATCTGGTGGCGAGGGAGAGAGGGAGGGTGCAGTGGGGGACAATATGGATGGGGGAGATTACTAATGGCGCACCTCCCCCTAGTGCGCCATAAGTACGGAGATTCTAATGGCGCACCTCCCCCTGGTGCGCCATTAGTATTGTGTTTTAGTTACTAGCCCAACTGGTCAGGTTATATCCCACCTAACCCAATCCCCATCAGAACACACCCACTAGCCCGACTGGTCAGCACGTAGCACACCCACCAGGAGGTCCTGGGTTTGATTCCCAGGCTCCCCCAAATTTTTTTTATGCATTTAAAATGCTGTTTGACACTTATTTGTGTTTAAATATGTTCAAACTTGTTTAAATCATAACAGTAATATTTTTTATAAAATAGTAATAATTTTTTTAAAAATATCATCAAATTTGTTATTTGAAAATATTTATGAATATGAAAAAATATCATCAAATTTATTATTTTGAATATATCATGAGTTCATGGGTCGGCGGCGGTGGCCGGTGGAGCGGGGGAGGGTGCGGTGGGTCGTCGACGGCGGTTGAGTAGGGGAGGGTGCGGGGGGTCGGCGGCGGCGGCCGGTGGAGCGGGGGGTGCTCGGCGGCGAGGGGGACCGGATCTGGCGAGGTGGGATAGCGATCGAGATGGAGGGGGATCGAGATCGAGTGTCCATGAAATTTAAAAACATTCAAGAGTTCAAAAAGTGCCCATGAAATACGATCGAGAAATGAAGGCTACGATTTAGATACAATCGCTATTTGTTCACAATCTTCTTGCCCTTCTTTTTCGCAAATGGAGTTCTTCTGTGGAACAGACGTCCTTTAGGTAGGGTGGTCCTGCTTCTTCTTGTGGTGTATGCTGCTACTTCATCATCGTCGTCATGTTCGATCCTCGGGTCGCCGTACTTGTCGAAGTCTTGCTCATTGGCTACTCCAACCATTCCGATGATCTTCCTTTTGCCTCTCCTCACGACAACACGACTGGGCTTTGACGGGTCGGTAATGAAGAAGCATTGGTCAACTTGGGAAGCCAGTACCCATGGCTCATTTTTCGCGGTGAAGTTTGCGCCCGCGGTCTTGGATTTGGCTTCGGGTATAACCATGGTGGTGAAATACCGGTCTTCTTTTAGGACGCTCTTGGCCCATCTGACACGGAACATCGGGACCTTCTCTCCAGCGTAGCTCAGCTCCCAGATCTCCTCGATCCTTCCGTAGTATCTGTCCTTGTCGTTACCGGTGTAGGATTCCATCGTTACCCCGGAGTTCTGATAACCATCGCTCTTCATGTCCTTGGCCTCGGTGTAGAATGTGTAGCCGTTGATATCGTACGCCTCATAGGTCATCAGGTTGTGCTCGGCGCCCTGTGACAAGGCGAATATGAGTTGTTCTTCCGCGGAAGAATCCTCATGTAAAGGGTACGACAGAAGTTTCTGCTTGAACCAACGCGTGAAACATGAGTTGTGCTCTTTGATTATATCTCCGTCCGTCTTCTGTTGGCCTCGGTCATTGTACGTCTTCTCAATAAAGGTTTTGTGCTCTACCACCCAAGGATCGACCACGTCTATGTGTTGTAGCGCGACTAGGTTTGCTCTTTCAAAGTCGGCGAGTCGACCCTCGAAGTCGACATGCATTTCGCGGCGACCCTCACGGTGACCCCATCCAGCGAGCCTGCCGAGGTGCCTGTTGACGGGCAGACCAACGGGGTTCTCGATGCCTAGATAATTCGTGCAGTAGGAGATGCACTCTTCGGTCAGAAAGCCCCTCGCTATGCTTCCCTCTGGACGTGACATGTTGCGAACGTATCCTTTGATGACACCATTCATCCTTTCGAACGGCATCATGCTGTGCAGGAACGTCGGCCCGAGTTGGATGATATCGTCCACGATATGGACCAGCAGATGCACCATAACGTCGAAGAATGCGGGCGGGAAGTACATCTCAAGCTCGCATAGTATCACCATGATCTCTTCCTGTAGCCTTCTGAGTTGCCTCACGCCAACCGACTTCCGAGAGATGACGTCGAAAAAGTTGCATAGGCCAAATAGCGTTTCACGGACGTGCGCGTCCATGATCCCACGGATTGCAACTGGAAGTATCTGCGTCATCAGCACGTGACAGTCGTGAGACTTCATCCCGCTGAACTTCAGCTTCGCTGGGTCTAGGTATCTGCTTATCTTCCCCGCGTAACCATAAGGAAGTTTTACTCCTACGAGACAGGTGAAAAACAGCTCGATCTCCTCCTGACTTAGAGTGAAGCACGCGGGAGGGTAGTAATTTCCGGTCTTCTTGGCCTTTTTGCCTTTGCGAGGACTTTCCGTGTCCTGCTTCGCCTCATCATCATCATCATCATCATCATTAGCGTGAAGCTCCTGCCTGATGCCCATTGAGTTCAAGTCTGCCCTTGCTTTCGGCCCATCTTTGGTCCTCTCTGGCATGTTGAGCAGTGTACCAAGCAGACTCTTGCACACGTTCTTCGTGATATGCATGACATCAAGGCTGTGAGGCACACGATGGATCTTCCAGTACGGCAAGTCCCAGAAAACAGACCTCGTTTTCCATACCTTCAGCAGCGGCTTTGGCGCCTTTCGCTTCTTTCCCGACTCTGGCGCCTTTTGCTTCTTTCCCGGCAGTGGGCAATCTTTCCAATTTTTCAACAGCTCGTCTATTTCCTCGCCGCTCCTCGTACGCGGGCGTCCTCGGTGTTCGGTTTCACCATCGAACAGATCCTTGCGTTTTCTCCACAGGTCACCGTCGCGAAGCCACCTTCGATGTCCCATGAACACGGTTTTTGAAGACCCGGGATCTCTATCTAGCTGGCGATACGTTGTGTCATCCATGCACCTGACGCATCCAGAAAATCCGTGGACCACCTGCCCCGCGACATATCCGTAACCGAGATAGTCGTGCATCGTCGTGAGCAGTGCGGCTCTCATAGGGAAATATTCTTTCTCTGCGGCGTCCCACGTATTGGCTGGCGTTTTCCACAGCATGTCAAGCTCCTCTTTCAGCAGCCCCAGATACAGATTGATGTCGTTCCCTGGTTGTTTCGGTCCTTCAATTAGCATACTCATGTGAATGTACTTCCTCTTCATGCACAACCAGGGGGGAAGGTTGTACATCCACACAAACACAGGCCAGGTGCTATGTGTGCTTCTCTGGCTGCCAAACGGATTGACTCCATCGGTGCTCGCGCCCAGCACGATGTTCCTTGGATCGTCCCCAAATTCTAGGTCTTCGAAGTTCAACGCTTGCCACTGGCTCGCATCCTTAGGGTGACTCAGCATCTTGTCTTTTTTATCTATCTCCGGATCATTTGCGTCATCTTCTCGCTTCTTCTCCTCCCTATCCGCGTGCCAACGCAGGAGCTTTGCTACCTTACGGTCCGCGAAATACCACTGCAGACGAGGAGTGATCGGAAAGTACCACACCACTTTTCGAGGAGCTTTCTTCCTCTTCTTGTATCGAGTGACGCCGCACACCGGACATATGGTAGACTCCGCGTGCTCGTCCCGATAAATGATGCAATTGTTCATGCACACATGGTATTTCACGTGTGGTAAATCCAGAGGACACACGATTTTCTTCGCCTCCTCGAAACTGGGCGGGCACTTGTTCTCCTTGGGAAGACGTTCGTGCCAGAATGACATGTTCGCGTCGAAGCATGCGTCGGTCATTTTGTGTTTTACCTTCATCTCCAGAGCCATGAGCGTTACTTTCAGGCGGGTATCCTCGGGCCTGCATCCTTCATACAATGGAGTAACCGCGTCTAACTCCAGTTGATCCATCTTGGCTTTCTCTTGGGCGACAGCTCTTGCGTTATCCGTCTGCTTGAGAAGCAGCTCTTGAATATGAGGGTCCTGCACCCAGCCTATCGATGGTCCAGTGTCGTCTGCTCCGCCGGCATCATCATCTTCATGATCATGCCCGTCGTCTGCTCCGGCATCTTCCTCATCATCATGTCCTGCATCTTCTACATGATGACTGTGTATAGCATCACCGTCGTGATCATCTCCTGGGGATTCTTCGTCTTCTCGCCCGCCCGAGCCGTGGTGGTTGTCTTGCTGCCCTTCCTCATTTCTTGCCCGGCCCCCATGGACGACTTCGTAGTCATCTTCATCACCTTGCCACCGATAGCCATCCATGAAACCACGCAAGAGCAGGTGGTCCCGCACCTGCCCGGAATCCGGGTCCGCAATAAGGCTCTTCAGCTTGCATCTTCGACACGAACATCTTATCTCCGTCTCGTTCTTTTGAAGCATATCACCCTTCGCGGAGCTCAAAAACCTATTCACGATGCCTTCGGTCATCGTGCGGACCATGGTCGCCTGCGGGGTAGAGCAAAACGATATTTTAGAACCAAGAAAAAATTTGGCATGACTTTCCCTAAAAATAGGACCAAAAAGAATGCTTAATGCCAAAATTCTCGCCGAAACGGAAATGAATCAACATTCCGGCAAAATATTGGCAACTTTCGCATTTCAAATACCGGTACACCTCCAAACACAAACACATATGCAACACCACAAACATATGCAACACCACGAACATACATAGATCTAGCTAGGCCATAAAAAGTGCATGTGCACATTGTTGTAGGGAGAACAACATAAATATAGCTCCCCCCCCCTTACTTACCTATCAAAACAAGGTAATTTAACCACTTAATTTTAATGAATCTATGGTGGAAATGAGGTGACAAAGAGGAGGCACCCGAGACAAGGAGGAGGTGGAGAGAATGAAGTGGGGAGAAAGTGAGTGGGTAGGAGTGGCTGTCCAAAATATCTTGTTGGTGCCAACTTACTAATGGCGCACCACATCAAAATGCGCCATTAGTAACCTGGGTTACTAATGGCGCACCAGCAGGTGGTGCGCCATTAGTAGTTTTGCAAAAATAAAAAATAAAAAAACATACTAATGGCGCACTGTGCCAAAGTGCGCCATTACTAGTTAAACTAGTAATGGCGCACTGTGGAACAGTGCGTCATTAGTAGTTTTGCAAAAAAAAGAATAAAAAATATAATAATAAAACAACAGTAGTAGCGCAGTCTTTGACTGGTGCGCCATTACTAGTTACAACTAGTAATGGCGCACTGTGTCTGGATGCGCCATTAGTATGTTTGGAAAAGGAAAAAAAATTGATACTAATGGCACACCCTGAGCCAGGTGCGCTATTAGTGTATTCAACTCTAATGGCGTATCAGAAGGTGGTGCGCCATTAGTATATACTAATGGTGCACCGCTTGTCTGGTGCGCTATTAATGTCAATCCCATCTATAGCCCTTTTTCTAGTAGTGTCAATTGTTAGGTAGAGTTCCCCATGGCTGAGTTAGCATACAGATACCACCACGGGAAGTGTCTTGTCAGACCTGACGACTTCCGCTTCTATCAACACAAATGCGCCGATTGCATGACTAGTAGATGGAAGCCTCAAAGGCAGGGACCGCTTCTATCATTGCGGGAGTTAAAGATGGGCATTACTTCAATGGAAACGAGTTGATTTACATTGAATTTGAAGAATTATTTCAGTTGTACAATCAAGACGACATCGACAAAGCTATCATCAGTTGCTATTGTCTGTAAGTATTATTTCTGTAATTAAGTCTCTAGCCCAGCTCGTTCATTGCATGTATAATTATCCTCACTATATTATGCAGGAAGAAGATCCTCGAATACAAAAGAGGACAAATATATGACATTGGGTTCAATAACCCAAGTACTATTCATGAAGTTATGGTAGAAAAGAACACCAAGGATGTAAGGGCGTTAATTGAACAGCAAACCAAAAGGGAAATACATTTTCCTTACACCAACGAGTGAGTGTTCTCTGTCTTGTACCCATTATGTTTCACTTACTCGATGTTAAATGGAATTGATGAGTTATGCGTGCACAGGTTCCACTTTATTCTGCTAGTCATTCAGATTGATGCAAGCAAAGTACTTGTCATGGACTGGCTACGTAAAGACCCTCAGATGTGGGCGGACCTGAAGGAAATGCTCCAGAGGTAATTTAAATCATTATCGCACTATATCGGCAACCTTCGTTCATTTCATGAGATCAAGTAATTAATAACTCATTTATTCATATTCTTTGCCAAGCAAGGTTTGATAAAAGTTCACAAGAAGGCTAGGGATGAATGGAAAGAGGACCCGCGACTTCAACAACTCAATGTAAGTAGCACTAACTACGCCTGCGCTTCTCTTTGATTCTATTTTCAATACCATTATCATGCTTGATAATTATATTGATTGAACTCTATTCTTGTAAAGTGCCCGAGGCAGGGACAAGATATTAATTTATGTGGATACTACGTCTGCGAGTTCATTCGCCAGACGACCTGTGAGAAGGGCAGAAGTTTAAAACAACTTGAAGTATGTAAACAATATTCATGATAAGTTCCTACCAAAGGATCGCATACGAGCAAGGAATTGGTGAGATTCTTTTTAGAAGAGGTCATAGCTAAAACCGGAGAATACCATCACGAATTGGAATTCGATTTTGGTAATTAGATATTAGAAATAGTAAGAGATGTTATATTTTATATATGCATGAACGTGTACTATATATATTAGCTTCGAATATATATACGAAAACTTCTTGTTCGACCAAACAAGGAGAAAGAGGTCACTTCTCTATATTCATGATGATGTTATGTAACTGTTTCTTCATTGCTATTAGTAGCCAGCATCGTGTTGAATGGAAAATATAAAATATAATATAAACCCTAAATGAAAAAGAATTTAATGGTAAACGCAAAAAGAAACGGAAAACACAAAATGAAACCCCTAAACCCTCCAAAACCCCTCCCTCCTAAACCCCTAAGCCCCTAAACCCACCAAAACCCCAGCGGCCTTTTAGTCCCGGTTGATGTTATCAACCGGGAATAAAGGTCCTCCTGCCCGAGCGCAGCGCGGCGGCCACATGGATCCCCTTTAGTCCCGGTTTGTAATACGGTCGGGACTAAAAAGGGTGGGCTTTAGTGCCGATTGCCTAGTCCCAGTTGCACAACCGGGACTAAAAGCACTTACGAACCGGGACTAATTTCCCATTATCTACTAGTGGTAGTAGGAGTTCTTGATAGTCCTCCAACTCCACTCCTGCTTTCAACACTTGAGATGCTCGCATACACTACTAGGGAAAAGCCTAGTAGTAGTGCGGGTTAAATAGTTAGTAGAAGCGTGGGTGTCTGCGCTACTACTACGACGCTACATCTAACTTATAGCAGTGTTGGTTGAAGCAACACTACTGCTACATCTACCTAGCAGTAGCATGGGTTGGCCCAGCGCTACTGATAGATAGTTGTAGCGATGCCCATACCCCCGCGCTGCTGATAACCCCGCGCTACTGCTTATGGCTAACCAACACTACTTCTTGTTGGGGAACGTAGCAGAATTCAAAAAAATTCTACGCTTTCACCAAGATCCAACCGAGGAGACATCTAGCAACGAGCAAATAAGAGTGCATCTACATACCGTTATGGAGATTGCGAGCGGAAGCTTTCGAAGAAGCTTGGATGAAGTAGTCGTACTCTTCGCGTTCTTCGTCACCGATGATCTAGCGCCGAACGGACGGCACCTCCGCGTTCAACACACGTCCGGTACAGCAACGTCACCTCCTTCTTGATCCAGCAAGGGGGGAGGAGAGGTCGTCGGAGATCCAGCAGCACAACGGCGTGGTGGTGGATGCAGTGGAGAATCCTGCAGGGCTTCGTCGGCGCCCTGCGGAGGGAGTATGGAGGTGTGACGGGAGGGGGAGAGGCGCCAGGGGCAAGGGTGCGGCTGCCCTCTCCCCCCCCCACATATATATAGGGGGCCAGGGGGGTGCGCCATGCCCTGCAGATGGCATCTGCAGGGGGGGCGGCGGCCTGGGGGGGAGACTTGCCCCCCAAGGCAAGGGGGGCGCCCCCTCCCCCTAGGGTTTCAACCCTAGGCGCATGGGAAGGGGGGCTCATGTGGTGCGCCAGCCCACCAGGGGCAGGCCACTTCCCCCACGCAGCCTAGGGGCCCCACCGGGATGGGTGGCCCCACCCGGTGGACCCCCGGGGCCCCACCGGTGGTCCCGGGACACTCCCGGTGACCCCCGGAGATCACCCGATGGCCGAAACTGGACTTCCTATATATCATTCTTTACCTCCGGACCATTCCGGAACTCCTCGTGACGTCCGGGATCTCATCCGGGACTCCGAACAACTTTCGGGTTTCCACGTGCATGTATCTCTACGACCCTAGCGTTACCGAACCTTAAGTGTGTAGACCCTACGGGTTCGGGAGACACGTAGACATGACCGAGACCACTCTCCGGTCAATAACCAACAGCGGGATATGGATACCCATGTTGGTTCCCACGTGTTCCTCGATGATCTTAATCAGATGAACCACCGTGTCAAGGATTCACTCAATCCCGTATGTTATTCCCTTTGTCCATCGGTACGGTACTTGCGAGAGATTCGATCGTCGGTATTCCCGATACCTTGTTCAATCTCGTCATGGCAAGTCTCTTTACTCGATCCGTAATCCATCATCCCGTGACTAACTCCTTAGTCACTTTGAGCTCATTATGATGATGTATTACCGAGTGGGCCCAGAGGTACCTCTCCGTCATACGGAGTGACAATATCCCAGTCTCGGTTCGTACCAACCCAACAGACACCTTCGGTGATACCCGATGCGTACCTTTATAGCCACCCAGTTACGTTGTGACGTTTGGCACACCCAAAGTATTCCTACGGCATCCGGGAGTTGTACAACCTCATGGTCTAAGGAATAAATGTCGGGACCGGTTTTCCAGGATATTAATTTCCCAGTAAATGGCCCTTGTGCTCACCAGCCCCAGGATTACTGTTAGCTGATGACACACAAACTTGATACAGAAATTCCAAGCTAAATACAAAATATGTAGTACAAGACCATTCTGGTCAATGAGTACAACAAAAGGTTTCTAGTGGTTGATGGCGGAAGCGGTTTGCGATACATCAGCGTCTATGGGACTCCATTTCCCACAGGAACAGCTGACCTGGATAATTCCTATCTTCGCGAGGCTGCTATCTCCATTGCCTAGGTTCTGGGGCTGTCATCGCAGTGCTCCTCTCCAAGCAAGAAATCTGGCCAAGACAATAGCCAGGGACAAGCCAGTGAGTACTTTGAATGTACTCGCAAACATTATGAACACAGGTACAATATAACAAATGACATTCATGCTCTGAAATATTCCATGATCACTTCGTCAGTCACGAAATAAAATTCATGACGCACACAAGCAGGTTATTCTTATAAAACATGAATAAGCAATCAGAGAATAAAAATAAAATGCACCGATCGGGTGTCTGAAGCGATGCCTCGAAAGGATAATAAAATAAAGCATGCCTCAGTCGGGCGTCTGAGTGACGTCACAAAAAGGGTTTATAAAGAAAATAATAACAAACATGCCACAGTCGGGCGTCTGAGCGACACCACATAAAGGGCTTATACGGAAAATAAAATACAAGCATGCCACAGTTGGGCGTCTGAGCGACACCACATAAAGGGCTTATAAAGAAAATAATAACAAACATGCCACAGTCGGGCGTCTGAGCGACACCACATAAAGGGCTTATACGGAAAATAAAATACAAGCATGCCACAGTCGGGCGTCTGAGCGACACCACATAAAGGGCTTATATGAGAATAATCACAGGGAATATCCAGGAGGTAGAACCATCCCAGGGATACTCAATAATCCAAATAATACAAATGGTTAGTCCATAATAATAATAATCATAATCATCATATGTCACATGTTATGATCAATGTTCTGGCTTAGCAGTTTTTCCTCCGAAGACCGACACTAAGACCGACACTTGACCCATCCCAGACTGTAATCCTTAACCGCGGACACGGCTATTCGAATAGATATAACCTCTGCAGAGGGTGTACCCTTTACCCACGAGTAACGGATTCCTTTAGTCCATCGGGACTAATTCCATTTACGGTCTTTTAATTGAAAACACACCTGACCCGCACACACCAGCTTAACTTACCGGTGACTGGAATCACCCACGACACATGTTAAGCAAAACTCTAAGTGGGGAGGCTACCACCTCGATTAGCATGAGATCAAAATTTATAATGCGCGCAAACTAGGGGAGCTACCCCCTCGGTCCCAACCGGAAACACCCATGCCCCGGACCAGGTGGCATGTCTACCGGATGCCTCCGGTATCTTCCACCATGGCCTCTCTGTACGGTGCGTGCCAAGAAAGGGGTTGACAACTTACTGGACTGTACCCTACCTGCGGCAGGGACAAGTGGTAGCACGAAACAAGTATGGGGGTTACCGGAACAAGACTCGATCTATGGTCGACTCAGGAGGTTAAAGCATCACCTGCATGATTAGCATAGCAAATATATTTCACACCAACAGGCAGAATCACTACTCATCATACCTCAACATGCCTTACTGACTATACTCGTCTCAACGAAATATCAGTAGCAAGCTCGTGTCTACCCAAGACAGAGACTTTCCCGGATTCCTTCCAGTAGGCATGAGAGGTAGACGAGGGTGGTTACCATCACAAGTATATCAATTCCCAACAGCAAGGAATCTTCATCATGCACTTATGAGCATGTTCATACCATCACATAAAATAACGAGTACCCGAGTCAAGGTGGTGTTGTAAACGTATCAAACAACACACAACAATATTATGCCGGGGTTCAGAATGCTTGCCTTCCAAGAGTATGTAGGTGGGGTGCACTTTGAAAGTTTTCATCTCCCCTCCAAAATCCTATTTTAAGCAAATTCAAATTAACACATAATCTAAAAACAGTACACAAAAGTTGTTCAGAAATTTTTCAAATAAATATGAAAATAAACTAGACAAAATTTTAGAAACAACAGAAAAAGAATCAAGTCAAAAGGACTTTTATTTTAAAAGTTATAGCCAGTCAAAGTTTAGGTCAAACTCTGTTTTTAAATAAAACAAAAAAAAGAAAGCGGTTCGACAGGGCTTACGCTTTCTCTTAGCGAAGACGTATCTCGTGGAATACGTTTCCACTTAAAACGCTCTGATAGAGCCTGGGGACGCTGGCAGGTGGGGCCGTTGGGTCCACTGGTCATATTTGACCAGCCGACCTTCTTCCCCCTCCCGCTGCCGAGCTCATGCGGAGCTCCGGTGATCCCTGCCGTCGAACGGCAGCTCCCCACGGGTCTCCGAGGGCGGGAAGGGATCCACCACTTCTGGGCGGTCCTCCCGGTGGTCGACAGAGACGTGGAGATGGACGGGGCCGCCGGTGGCATCCTCTCCGGCGGACCGCAGCGTCGGACCAAAGGGGTTACTCTCCCCTACGGTGGTCCTCTGGTCCATTGACGCGCGGGGTTAGTAGCTAGGCTCGAGGGTGACCTACTGGAGGGTAGAGCAGAGAAGGGGATGCTCTGGTTCGGTCGAATTCGATCGCATGGCAGCGGCGGCCATTGCTACCAGAGACGGAGAGAACGACGGCCTCTGGAGGAATGGGAGCTAGAGGGGCCTTGCTATGGCATCGAGGAGGGTTCATGCCTAGCGTGAAGAGTTCGGAGTGGGTTTATATAGGCATGGAGAGGCGGTTCGGCGACGGCCGGAGATAAGATCGCCGGCTGACCGCTTCTGCTGCAGTAGGGCGACGTGGCACTGGTCGGCGCTAACCAACGAGCTCGCGGATGAGCTCGAGCTGTTCCAGAGGGCAGCTGGCACGCGGCTGTGGCTTGGGCGGTGCCGACCACGGCAGTCTCAGGCGGCGGCAGTGGCGGCTTGCGGTGGTGGCGCTGTAGGGTGCCAGAGGGTGGCAGCGCGTCACGGGCGAGCGGATGAGATCGGGGCGTGGTCCCTTGGGCAAGGAAAGGCCAGGGGCACGGGGTAAGCGCGATGCGGCGGCTCGGGCGCGCGCGCGTGCAAAACGTGCGCTCTGGGCGCGCCCGGCGCACGCACGCCAGGTGCTCGACGCAATGCCAGAGCGTGCTAGAGGTCTTGGGTGAGGCTGGGGTTTAACAGGTCTAGGTTAGAGTTAGCTAGGAGTTTAGTGGACAAGTTATCTGGGTCAGAGGATCAAGTCCACAATGCAAACTAAATATCATGTTAAAACTGGTCATGCACACAGGGTGTTTGAGAGAATGCCAAGGGCATCTAGGCAACTCTTGGGGTGGCCAAAAACTCCAGACCAGAGTCTCTTTAGATGATAAAGAGGGTGGAATGGTTAGTTTGACAAAAACAGAAACTAGTTAGTGCAAGCTTTTGAGAAAACCAAATCTGGACAGAAGAGAAAAGCTATTATTGCATGGACCAAAAATATTCCAATGGGTCCAATCTCCTGGACTTAAGAGTTTGGTAGGGTATACTAATAGCAGGAGAAATCTCATGGGCAATGGGGCAAGATAAAATGGGGTTGCAGTAGAAAATGCCAAACTGGACCAGAGAGCAAAAGAGGATGGTTTGCTCAAATTTTCCAAAGAACACCAATGGGTTTTTGCATAGAGTTGCATTATATGCTTCTACTAACATCTCCAATTTTTGGTGGAATTTTTAAATGAATTTATCAAAGGGTTGCAGTGCAAAAGGGACTCTAAAACTTATGAGAAACCAATTTAAAAGCAATAAAGCTTTAGGGAAATATTTATAGAAATAATTCCACTGATAAAAGAAATGTTCTTGAGAAGGTATACAAGTCCAACAATATTTTTGAAAAGTTTCCACTTGGAGGGAAAACTCCACAATTCAGAAGAAAGAATGGTTCTGAAATCAAAAGATAAACCAGAAAATAATAAAAAATCCTGGCAAAAAAAATTTAATTAATAAATCATGGTTAAATTTTTGGGGTGTTACAACACTACCCCCCTTAATAAAAATCTCGTCCTCGAGATTTGCTAAGGGCGTTTTTTTTTTTTAAAAAAAAAAACTCCTGCTATCACAAAGTAATATCCCAAAAATAACTATTCTATTTATGCAAGAAAATGTGGTTACAGTGAGTGGGCAGATAAGTGGGGGAAGTAACAGTGTGAAATACTGGCGCTGTGTGGAAAATCTTTGGTTGGGGAAACCGAGAAATTTCTACTTTCGGCTATGGCAGAATTTAGAATAAAACTCTAACTTTCTAAAATATGATGGTCGTACCCGAGGGCACCGTGCTCTCTCTAGCTGACAGGTGGACCCGGGCCCACTGTCAGTCTCTTCTTCTACCTCCGTCTCTCTTCTACCTTTTGTCTCTCGCGCGCGCCTGTGCTTTCTCCACCTGCGGCGACTAGCGCGTAGGGCATCTAGGCCGTACTGCGGTAGTGCGCGGCGTGCTAGCTGCCGGCGCAGCGTGCACTCACCTCGCGGGCCAGTGCGCTGTCGGCACTGCTCGCGGATTCGCCTCCGAACACCGGCGATCGAGCGACGAGCGGCGCTGGTGGACTTCGCCCACCGTATACCGATCTCGAGCTATAAAATGACCGCGGTGCTCCTCTCTTCTTCCTCACACCTGGCCTCGCCTCTTTTCTCCTTCTGTGACGCCCGAGACCGACGTCCCAGAAGATACCAGAAGATTCTCGAAGATTCCGGATGTTCCGGGTTGACCGTGTGTTTCTTTTGTGCTTGTGTTTTTATTTTTTGCATCGCATCATGTCATCATGTCATTTTAATTTTTGCATCTCAACCTAATAAATTGTGTGGACCTTCGGTCCATTTAAATCGAGGGAAGATGTCTTCTCTTTATAACATATAAAGCCTCTCAATATTTAGAGAGCTATATTTAATTATTCCATTCCTCGGAATTACTCAAACACACTTGCATAATTCCCCATGTTATTTCACTTCTAGTTTTCACCTTCAAAATCTTGCCGGTAATTCTTTTCCGTTGTTCGAGGTTCTTCCAAAAAACCCTCCTTCTATTTTATTTTTTTATTCCCTGACTTTTTGCGGGTCCAGGGAATTTTTACCCTGCTCTAACTCTTTTTCTAGCACCTCCATCTTTCCTTCTTCTTGTTGTTTTTTTTTTTTAAAAAAAAAAACAACAGCAGTTTTATTTCTCTCTCCTCCAGGCCGCAGCCTCCCTCTTGGCCCAGCCGCAGCTGAGGCCCAGGCCGACCGCACTTCTCCTCAAGGCCCACTGGCCACTCCACCGAAACCCTAGCCCTGTGCACTCACCTCCCGCATCTCCCTCTCCCCCTCGTGCGACGCCGCCGCCACCCGTTCCCTCGTTCCCTTCGACCCGATCCCCCATCGATCTCCTCTCCCGCATCCAGCCTCTCTCTCTCGCTCTCTGGCCCTCCGCCATGGTCGCCCAGCAAGGCCGAGGCGCCCCGACCTTCCTCCCCTGCGTCGTATCAGGCCTCCTCGCGCGGAGCGCTGCCTCCTCCCTGCGCCAGGAGCGCCGCCCCGAGCGCCATGGCCGTCCAGGCCTCTTCCAATCCCGCCGCGCCCCAGCGCCCGTCTTCGGTCTTCCCCAGCGAGCGCCGGCTACCTCCTCCTTCGTCCTCCTCCGCTCTCCTCGCGCGGCCAGAGGCCTGCCGCCTCGCCCCGTTGGCTCCCAGAGGCCCGCGATCCGGCGCCCGTTCGCCAGCAACCAGGTGCCCGCGACCGCGGCCCTCCTCTGGACGCGTCCGCCGGCGTCCTTTCTCCTCCAGGGCGCGAGGTCCTCCAGCCGCGACCTCCGGCCTCCCTCCGTCCTCCAGTGCGAGCGCCAGCGCCGTCCTCTGTTCCTTCGTCCAGCAGCGCCGCAACCCCCGCGTCCTTCTTTTCCTTTTTTTTGTGTTTTTGTTTTCGTTTTGTTTTGTTGCTGCTACCTGTTCATCTCAGTTAACCAGGAAAAAAAAACAGCAAGTTTATCTTCTTTTGGAACCTTGTACATCTACGGGGAGACGAGCTCCGTGAACATCTACAAAACGCCCGTGTACGACTACCGGCGACCCGACCAAGTACCTCTACTTCCACTACCGTCGCCCGGAAACGAGGAACTCGCCAAGTACCACGACACGATGAACGAGAACCACTACTTCCCTCTACGACATGTACAACTACACTCGACGCCGGAACGACTACTTCCTCTACTTCCACTACGACCTCGAACCCCTCCGAGAACGATGGTTCCGAAGGTATAACCCCGAGACGTGACCCGTGGGTGCATGCTTGCTTGTTGTATGAAATGTCTCCCGTGTGTGCTCCGTGTCCGTTTCGTCCGTTTGTCTTGTTCCTCGGTTGCCTCGTCACCGACTCGTGGGAACCCGGCAACGGGATCACCCCATCATCTTGTTCAACTCGTTCACTCCACCTTTTGTTTTGCATCGGACTCTCAACGAGTTACCGGTACCGATATGATGCGTTGCTTCATTTTCGGATCGTTGCCGTGGCACCCTTTTTCCTTCCACCACGGTGACAAATGCTTCTTATCTTGTTAATTGTCAACCTTTTAATAAAAACTTGCATAAACTTGTTTCATCTCATCCGCATCATGTTAACAACATTGATATGTTAAATTGTTGTTTGCTTATAATATTTAAACATGCTCATGGGGATTCTCCGGATATGTTGTTGTTCTTCCGGCCTCATTTAAAATGTCTTGTTAGTGTAGTTTCTTTATGTTTCACCTCTTGCCATGCTAAAAACATTTAATCTTGTCTTGTAATTAAACAAAGCACTAAATAAATAAATGTGGTGTTTCGTCAATATGCAACTCGTTGCATATTGATCTCCACTTAACTTGTAGTTTTGTTTGTGCACTTTGCCATGCCTTGCATATTTAAACCGGACATGCATCATCCTTGTTTGTGCATCGTGCCATGCTTATGATTGTGTGTTTACCGTGTTGTTGTTTTCTTTCCGGTTGTTCCTCTTGTCAGCTTCGGTTTCGTTCCGGAGTTGTGAGGATCCGCTTGACTGTTGCTCCGTCTTCTTCTTGGTTCCGTTCTTCTCCCTTGTGGAATCCCAGGCAAGATGACCGAACCCGGATACCATTACTATCTTTGCCTATTGCTAGAGTATCGCTCTATAGTTTTGCCTCGATGCCCATGTCTTTCTTGTCAGCCTCCTACTTGTAACCAATTGCCATGTTTAACCACCCTACCTACGCAAACCGTTGCTTGGCTAAGTACGCTTCGCTCAGCCCCTCTTATAGCATTGTTAGTTGCAGGTGAAGATTGAAGATGCTTGCTTCATGTTGAAGTTCGGTTGGGTTATATCACACTATATAAATGCTTAAAATAATGAAATCATCTATATACTGGCAGGGTGGAAGGCTAAGCCTTTTGCTTGGTGTTTTGTTCCACTCATGCCGTTAGGAACCGTATAAACCGGTGTTATGTTCCTTGATTATGCGTTCCTAACACGGTTGGGGTGTATGGGACCCCCTTGATAAACCGCTAAGTGCTAAGTCTTTTCCAGCAAGTCCCAACATTTGGTACTATTTGCCTCATAATAACAACTTATTTAATTAATTAAATTTGCTTAGGGGGTCGCTCCCTCGAGGATCCTTTATTTCTACATAGCAGGGGGGGCCAGTGCCGATGGTGTTGGTCCCAAACGGGGAGCCTGCGGGAACCGCCTTGGGGCAACCCGAGGTATTTGGGTCCTGTAGCTTCGCCCATCCGGTCGTGTCCTGAGACCTAGATACGCGCGGCTACTATCAGGGTGTCGACATGCCGGGAGGATTTGCTGGATTAGCCTTACCTTAGTTCGGTTTAACTTGAGCACGGGATTCCGAGAATACTCGGGTCTTCCCAAATATGGAGTTGCGACTCCGCGGATCGTGGGCTTGTAATGGGTCAAGTTGGAACACCCCTGCAGGGTTTGAACTTTCGAAAGCCGTGCCCGCGGTTATGTGGCAGATGGGAGCTTGTTAATTCCGGTTGTAGATAACTTGACACAATGTTTCAATACACTACCAGCGTGTGTTCCGTGACTGTCAATTTCCGAATAGGAATTCGGGAGTTGAACACGGTGGGGTTATGTTTGTCCGGCTTTAGTTAGGATCACTTCGTGATCATCTTTCGACCGATGCTCTTCTCTTCTCGCTCTCTTTTACGTAAGTTAGTGCTAGTTGCTGCTGCAGACTCTTGTTTGTTCCTTCACCTCTTATTCTTTCTTCAGCCTTATCCTCACCCAAGGCTTAAATAGTCTTGTTACCCGGGAACGGGATTGCTGAGTCCTCTGTGGCTCACAGTTACTCCACCACACCAGATGCAGGTCCAGCCGAGCTTGATGCAGGAGTTGGATCAGTTCTTCACCAGGAGTTCGTTGAAGAGTGTGGCCGTTTGCTTGTGACGTTTCGATGTTCAGTAGTGGTTTCTACTAGGATTCGATCCTGACCTGTGGCTTTTGTTGTTTGGTATCTTTCTTTGGATCTTACCCGTAGTCGGGCTGTGATGTTCTGATTGATGATTGTTTTATGTAATGTTTGTGTGAAGTGGCGAATGTAAGCCAACTATCTCCTTTTGCAATTTTAATCCCTCTTTTACATGAGTTGTGCAAAGATACCAAACTTGAGATCATTCTAGGATGGACTTATGCCTTTAAGTCGTGCCTCGACACGTAGGAGGTATAATTCCATCCTGGGCATTACACCTTCCTTCTCCTCCATTTCTGTTTCCAGGAGCTCGCGACGAGGCTCTAATGGCGGAGGTGATGCCGGATTAGTACATGATCCTGTTGTGCGGAGGGTTGGCGGCATTGCTGGGGTTCTCCGTGCTCTTGTGCGTGATGATCCTCGATGATCGTCGTGATGCTGCTGCTCGAGTGTTAGCTCTTCGCGGTGGCGGCGATCATGAGAATTAAGTGTGGTTGTGAGGTTCTGACTGCTGTCAGTGTGCTGGAGGCAACTTGCGTTCGAATAATCACCCACAAATTTCTCCTTTAGAGACTGTGGTGTGTTAGCGAGGTGATCAATTAGGTGCAAAATGTGTACGTGGTTATGCAATTAGTGCCTGCAGTCGAGTGGTTGTGGATGTGAGCCTGCTGTCGTGGTGCTGCGTGAATTAAAATACACGTCATGAAGAATTTATGTGCTGCAATAACATTAAGGAAAAAAAAAATCCCACCTCTGAATTTACCGAGAGCGAAAACAGTCAATCAAAATGAACAGCAGTAAAAACCACTCACATTAATCGAAAACAAACATTTAATTCATCGCACAAACTTAGGATACAACGCATAAGCTGTAATACATAAATAAGTGCTAGGATAACAAACATAGCAGTGACGTCTACGATGTAAACGGAAAATGGACAGGGTCCTGAGGAAATGTCTCCGGCACTGGGGCACATTCCTCTTCTATCGGGGGAAGCGGATTGACTAGTCGAAAAACACGTCTCCCCCGTTCTGGCCTTAGTGGCTCGCCAATGGCGATCCGAGGATTTAAATCAGCGAGGCTCTGGAGATAACCCATTACTCGCTGTGTCAAACGCTCTTGAGCGATGACATACTGGGCAAGGTTGGCTAGAGCTGGGTCCCTCTCAATTCGTCCACCAGGAAAAGATGCTACTTCTCCGGGTGCTGCACGACTCGGGAAGTAATAATACCCCCGTTCGCTGGCATAGGGTACTGCGAATCGAAGGCGAGCAAGCGCTTCGTACGCAGCAGCTTCTATGGCCATTTGTGGAGTCGGCATAGATTTCCCCATGAAGGAGACTTCCGTTGGGTCTTGGTTTGGGTTTGCGGGAGGGATATGCACTACTGCCCAATATTTCGAGGTGGATGGGGTGATCCTCGTTTTGAGCAGCTCGTACTGGGGTGGATGGGTAGAACTCATGGTACTGCAGGTAAAGTCCCACAATATTTTAACAAAACTACCTGGGGTTGCATCTGGAGTTCTCAGATGAATACTGGGGCTCGGCATTGTAAAAATGGTTGGGCGAGCTGTGCACAAAGTGAGGGATGCTTGGTAAGGTCACGAGGTGGCCTTTTATAAAGCATCAGGGTTGGGTTATCGAGGATGGTGTGGGGCAACTAGTTTGTCGATTCTGCCCTATGGGGTCGGGGTCAATGCCACAGATACACATATCTCATAAAAGTGACGTTTTACTGTGGCACCGTCGGGGTGGTTTTTGGTAGCTACGCCTGGAATTAAAAATGCAACCGTACGCCAACATACTTATGCATGGCTACTATTCAAAACAGAGGCACACAAGCAGACTGCATTTGTTTAGGGCGATACAAGGTCACACTATTACAAGACGTAGAAATACTAAGACTCGGTACTACTCGAGTGGCTTAGTCTACTTCGTTAATATCTAAGCGGGCGTGCCTTGTGGACGTCGAGGCTTCTCCATGGGCTTCACCATCGGGGTTAGCTGGATGGGGCTGAGGAGCTGCAGGGTCGGGGTGGCGATGATGACCATCGCGGGGATTGTTGGCCACAATCCCGCTGGAGCGTGTTCCCAAAAGGCGACGAAACACTTCCGGGGACACCAAAGCATTTTGGTCGATGGCCGGGGCAGATCTCAAGGATTCGATCGGTTGCCCGAACAGTACAACTGGGTTGTCGGCGTCGGGCTCCTCTCCTCCTCTTGCCGAGGCTCGGCGAACAAGTTCGCCACGAGCGGCGATCAGATCAAGGGTGATCTGATCGAACAGTGCCTCTAGTGCACTTACATAGCACACCAGGTGCAACAACGCAGGGTCCGTCTCGTGGTCTCCGTTGGCAACCTGGGGTGGCCTACCATACCCGTCACGGCTGGGGTAGTAGTAGAACGAGCGGCAGTTAACTCTGGGCGACAGGTGCCGGAGTTGCACTATAGCCTCTCGAGCGGCCAGCTGGATGGCTTGTGGCTCAAAGGAGGTTGTCCTTCCGGTGAACCTGTAGGGGCGTTCTGGCAAAATACCCCTACCATAGACGTGCACCGTGGCCCAGAATTGACGGCTCTCACCGCTCATGGGCCCTTGGTACACAACATACTCTGGGGGCTCTTCTAATGCAAAGGCACGGCGGGTGAGGTTTGCTAGCACGGTCACAAAGCCTCCAAGGTTGGTTGCTGTGGTCTCATTGTGAATAATGGGGCCAGGCATCTTGGCTTGGTTTTGGGGGTAGAGGCTGTGCTGTGCTGGGTTGGGGCTAGCGTGCCCTTTTTATAGAAAAAAAAAGAAACGGAGTCTTCCTTCGCACGCTTGCGAATGAGACAATTTAGGTGTCGGTCACTGGCGCGTGATCGACATGCTAGACTGATAGGTTAGGCGCCGACTGCCGAAAGGTGTCGGGGTCACTGTGTGGCTATCTTGCACGAGAAGCTTGGCTGGGTTTAGGTTAAGGTTTGGTGGGTTGGTTGACCTAGGTTCATCGACCTGGCTAGGATATGATTAGCCAATGGTCAGCCTGGCTCTGATACCAAGGTTGTCGGGACCGGTTTTCCAGGATATTAATTTCCCAGTAAATGGCCCTTGTGCTCACCAGCCCCAGGATTACTGTTAGCTGATGAGACACAAACTTGATACAGAAATTCCAAGCTAAATACAAAATATGTAGTACAAGACCATTCTGGTCAATGAGTACAACAAAAGGTTTCTAGTGGTTGATGGCGGAAGCGGTTTGCGATACATCAGCGTCTATGGGACTCCATTTCCCACAGGAACAGCTGACCTGGATAATTCCTATCTTCGCGAGGCTGCTATCTCCATTGCCTAGGTTCTGGGGATGTCATCGCAGCGCTCCTCTCCAAGCAAGAAATCTGGCCAAGACAATAGCCAGGGACAAGCCAGTGAGTACTTTGAATGTACTCGCAAACATTATGAACACAGGTACAATATAACAAATGACATTCATGCTCTGAAATATTCCATGATCACTTCGTCAGTCACGAAATAAAATTCATGACGCACACAAGCAGGTTATTCTTATAAAACATGAATAAGCAATCAGAGAATAAAAATAAAATGCACCGATCGGGTGTCTGAAGCGATGCCTCGAAAGGATAATAAAATAAAGCATGCCTCAGTCGGGCGTCTGAGTGACGTCACAAAAAGGGCTTATAAAGAAAATAATAACAAACATGCCACAGTCGGGCGTCTGAGCGACACCACATAAAGGGCTTATACGGAAAATAAAATACAAGCATGCCACAGTCGGGCGTCTGAGCGACACCACATAAAGGGCTTATAAAGAAAATAATAACAAACATGCCACAGTCGGGCGTCTGAGCGACACCACATAAAGGGCTTATACGGAAAATAAAATACAAGCATGCCACAGTCGGGCGTCTGAGCGACACCACATAAAGGGCTTATATGAGAATAATCACAGGGAATATCCAGGAGGTAGAACCATCCCAGGGATACTCAATAATCCAAATAATACAAATGGTTAGTCCATAATAATAATAATCATAATCATCATATGTCACATGTTATGATCAATGTTCTGGCTTAGCAGTTTTTCCTCCGAAGACCGACACTAAGACCGACACTTGACCCATCCCAGACTGTAATCCTTAACCGCGGACACGGCTATTCGAATAGATATAACCTCTGCAGAGGGTGTACCCTTTACCCACGAGTAACGGATTCCTTTAGTCCATCGGGACTAATTCCATTTACGGTCTTTTAATTGAAAACACACCTGACCCGCACACACCAGCTTAACTTACCGGTGACTGGAATCACCCACGACACATGTTAAGCAAAACTCTAAGTGGGGAGGCTACCACCTCGATTAGCATGAGATCAAAATTTATAATGCGCGCAAACTAGGGGAGCTACCCCCTCGGTCCCAACCGGAAACACCCATGCCCCGGACCAGGTGGCATGTCTACCGGATGCCTCCGGTATCTTCCACCATGGCCTCTCTGTACGGTGCGTGCCAAGAAAGGGGTTGACAACTTACTGGACTGTACCCTACCTGCGGCAGGGACAAGTGGTAGCACGAAACAAGTATGGGGGTTACCGGAACAAGACTCGATCTATGGTCGACTCAGGAGGTTAAAGCATCACCTGCATGATTAGCATAGCAAATATATTTCACACCAACAGGCAGAATCACTACTCATCATACCTCAACATGCCTTACTGACTATACTCGTCTCAACGAAATATCAGTAGCAAGCTCGTGTCTACCCAAGACAGAGACTTTCCCGGATTCCTTCCAGTAGGCATGAGAGGTAGACGAGGGTGGTTACCATCACAAGTATATCAATTCCCAACAGCAAGGAATCTTCATCATGCACTTATGAGCATGTTCATACCATCACATAAAATAACGAGTACCCGAGTCAAGGTGGTGTTGTAAACGTATCAAACAACACACAACAATATTATGCCGGGGTTCAGAATGCTTGCCTTCCAAGAGTATGTAGGTGGGGTGCACTTTGAAAGTTTTCATCTCCCCTCCAAAATCCTATTTTAAGAAAATTCAAATTAACACATAATCTAAAAACAGTACACAAAAGTTGTTCAGAAATTTTTCAAATAAATATGAAAATAAACTAGACAAAATTTTAGAAACAACAGAAAAAGAATCAAGTCAAAAGGACTTTTATTTTAAAAGTTATAGCCAGTCAAAGTTTAGGTCAAACTCTGTTTTTAAATAAAACAAAAAAAAGAAAACGGTTCGACAGGGCTTACGCTTTCTCTTAGCGAAGACGTATCTCGTGGAATACGTTTCCACTTAAAATGCTCTGATAGAGCCTGGGGACGCTGGCAGGTGGGGCCGTTGGGTCCACTGGTCATATTTGACCAGCCGACCTTCTTCCCCCTCCCGCTGCCGAGCTCATGCGGAGCTCCGGTGATCCCTGCCGTCGAACGGCAGCTCCCCACGGGTCTCCGAGGGCGGGAAGGGATCCACCACTTCTGGGCGGTCCTCCCGGTGGTCGACAGAGACGTGGAGATGGACGGGGCCGCCGGTGGCATCCTCTCCGGCGGACCGCAGCGTCGGACCAAAGGGGTTACTCTCCCCTACGGTGGTCCTCTGGTCCATTGACGCGCGGGGTTAGTAGCTAGGGTCGAGGGTGACCTACTGGAGGGTAGAGCAGAGAAGGGGATGCTCTGGTTCGGTCGAATTCGATCGCATGGCAGCGGCGGCCATTGCTACCAGAGACGGAGAGAACGACGGCCTCTGGAGGAATGGGAGCTAGAGGGGCCTTGCTATGGCATCGAGGAGGGTTCATGCCTAGCGTGAAGAGTTCGGAGTGGGTTTATATAGGCATGGAGAGGCGGTTCGGCGACGGCCGGAGATAAGATCGCCGGCTGACCGCTTCTGCTGCAGTAGGGCGACGTGGCACTGGTCGGCGCTAACCAACGAGCTCGCGGATGAGCTCGAGCTGTTCCAGAGGGCAGCTGGCGCGCGGCTGTGGCTTGGGCGGTGCCGACCACGGCAGTCTCAGGCGGCGGCAGTGGCGGCTTGCGGTGGTGGCGCTGTAGGGTGCCAGAGGGTGGCAGCGCGTCACGGGCGAGCGGATGAGATCGGGGCGTGGTCCCTTGGGCAAGGAAAGGCCAGGGGCACGGGGTAAGCGTGATGCGGCGGCTCGGGCGCGCGCGCGTGCAAAACGTGCGCTCTGGGCGCGCCCGGCGCACGCACGCCAGGTGCTCGACGCAATGCCAGAGCGTGCTAGAGGTCTTGGGTGAGGCTGGGGTTTAACAGGTCTAGGTTAGAGTTAGCTAGGAGTTTAGTGGACAAGTTATCTGGGTCAGAGGATCAAGTCCACAATGCAAACTAAATATCATGTTAAAACTGGTCATGCACACAGGGTGTTTGAGAGAATGCCAAGGGCATCTAGGCAACTCTTGGGGTGGCCAAAAACTCCAGACCAGAGTCTCTTTAGATGATAAAGAGGGTGGAATGGTTAGTTTGACAAAAACAGAAACTAGTTAGTGCAAGCTTTTGAGAAAACCAAATCTGGACAGAAGAGAAAAGCTATTATTGCATGGACCAAAAATATTCCAATGGGTCCAATCTCCTGGACTTAAGAGTTTGGTAGGGTATACTAATAGCAGGAGAAATCTCATGGGCAATGGGGCAAGATAAAATGGGGTTGCAGTAGAAAATGCCAAACTGGACCAGAGAGCAAAAGAGGATGGTTTGCTCAAATTTTCCAAAGAACACCAATGGGTTTTTGCATAGAGTTGCATTATATGCTTCTACTAACATCTCCAATTTTTGGTGGAATTTTTAAATGAATTTATCAAAGGGTTGCAGTGCAAAAGGGACTCTAAAACTTATGAGAAACCAATTTAAAAGCAATAAAGCTTTAGGGAAATATTTATAGAAATAATTCCACTGATAAAAGAAATGTTCTTGAGAAGGTATACAAGTCCAACAATATTTTTGAAAAGTTTCCACTTGGAGGGAAAACTCCACAATTCAGAAGAAAGAATGGTTCTGAAATCAAAAGATAAACCAGAAAATAAAAAAAAATCCTGGCAAAAAAAAAATTTAATTAATAAATCATGGTTAAATATTTGGGGTGTTACAATAAATACTTGACACTGAAAAGCTTATGCATTACGAACTATACGATCTCGTGCTATGCTCGGGATTGGGTCTTGTCCATCACATCATTCTCCTAATGATGTGATCCCGTTATCACTGACATCACATGTCCATGATCAGGAAACCGTGATCATCTGTTGATTAACGAGCTGGTAACTAGAGGCTTACCAGGGACTCATTATGGTCTATATATTCACACATGTATCGCTGTTTCCGTACAATACAATTCAAGCATGAATAACAGACAATTATCATGAACAAGGAAATATAATAATAATACTTTTATTATTGCCTCTAGGGCATATTTCCAACAGTCTCCCACTTGCACTAGAGTCAATAATCTAGTTACATTGTGATGAATCGAACACCCATAGAGTTCTGGTGTTGATCATGTTTTGCCCGTGGAAGAGGTTTAGTCAACGGGTCTGCGACATTCAGATCCGTATGCACTTTACAAATATCTATATCTCCATCTTGAACATAATTCCGGATGGAGTTGAAACGGCGCTTGATGTGCTTGGTCTTCTTGTGAAACCTGGGCTCCTTGGTAATAGCAATAGCACCAGTGTTGTCACAGAAGAGAGTCATCGGGCTTGACGCGCTTGGAATGACTCCTAGGTCGGTGATGAACTCCTTCATCAAGACTCCTTCATGTGCTGCTTCGGAAGCAGCTATGTACTCCGCTTCACATGTAGATGCTGCCACGACGCTTTGCTTGCAACTGCACCAGCTGACTGCCCCTCCGTTCAAAATATACACGTATCCGCTTTGAGACTTAGAGTCATCCAGATCTGTGTCGAAGCTAGCATCGACGTAACCCTTTACGACGAGCTCTTCGTCACCTCCATAAACGAGAAACATATCCTTAGTCCTTTTCAGGTACTTCAGGATGTTCTTGACCGCTGTCCAGTGTTCCACACCGGGATCACTTTGGTACCTCCCTACCAAACTTATGGCAAGGTTCACATCAGGTCTGGTACACAACATGGCATACATGATAGAACCTATGGCCGAGGCATAGGGAATGACACTCATCTTTTCTCTATCTTCTGCCGTGGTCGGCGACTGAGCCTTGCTCAATCTCATACCTTGCAAAACTGGCAAGAATCCCTTCTTGGGCTGATCCATATTGAACTTTTTCAATATCTTGTCAAGGTATGTACTTTGTGAAAGACCAATGAGGCGTCTTGATCTATCTCTATAGATTTTGATGCCTAATATGTAAGCAGCTTCTCCAAGGTCCTTCATTGAAAAACTATTATTCAAGTAGGCCTTTACATTTTCCAAGAATTCTATATCATTTCCCATCAGCAATATCTCATCCACATATAATATGAGAAATGCCACAGAGCTCCCACTCACTTTCTTGTAAATACAGGCTTCTCCATAAGTCTGTATAAATCCAAACGCTTTGATCACATCATTAAAGGGAATATTCCAACTCCGAGATGCTTGCACCAGCCCGTAAATCGAGCGCTGGAGCTTGCATACCTTGTTAGCGTTCTCTGGATCGACAAAACCTTCCGGCTGCATCATATACAACTCTTCCTTGAGGAAGCCATTAAGGAATGTTGTTTTGACGTCCATTTGTCATATCTCATAATCATAGAATGCGGCAATAGCTAACATGATTCTGACTGACTTCAGCATCGCTACGGGAGAGAAAGTCTCGTCGTAGTCAATCCCTTGAACTTGTCGATAACCCTTAGCGACAAGCCGAGCTTTATAGATGGTCACATTACCATCCGCGTCTGTCTTCTTCTTAAATATCCATTTATTTTCTATGGCGTGCCTGTCAACAGGCAAGTCCACCAAAGTCCATACTTTGTTTTCATACATGGATTCTATCTCGGATTTCATGGCTCCAAGCCATTTATTGGAATCCGGGCCCGCCATCGCTTCTTCATAGTTCGAAGGTTCACCGTTGTCTAACAACATGATTTCTAGGACAGGGTTGCCGTACCACTCTGGTGCGGAACGTGCCCTCGTGGACCTTCGAAGTTCAGTAGTAACTTGATCTGTTTCTTCATGATCATCATCATTAACTTCCTCCCTTGTCGGTGCAGGCACCTCAGGAACAATTTCCTGCGCTGCGCTACTCTCCGGTTCGGGAGGGGTGACTCTCACCTCATCAAGTTCTACTTTCCTCCCACTCACTTCTTTCGAGAGAAACTCTTTCTCCAGAAAAGATCCATTCTTGGCAACAAAGACTTTGCCTTCGGATCTGTGGTAGAAGGTGTACCCAATCGTTTCCTTTGGGTATCCTATGAAGACGCATTTTTCCGATTTGGGTTCGAGCTTTTCAGGTTGAAGTTTCTTGACATAAGCATCGCAACCCCAAACTTTTAGAAATGACAGCTTCGGTTTCTTGCCAAACCAAAGTTCATACGGAGTCGTCTCAACGGATTTCGACGGAGCCCTATTTAAAGTGAATGCGGCAGTCTCTAAAGCATAACCCCAAAAAGATAGAGGTAAATCAGTGAGGGACATCATAGATCGCACCATGTCCAACAGAGTACGATTTCTGCGTTCAGACACACCGTTACGTTGAGGTGTTCCGGGCGGTGTCAATTGTGAAACAATTCCACAGTTCTTAAGGTGTGTGCCAAACTCATGACTTAAATATTCACCCCCACGATCCGATTGCAAGAACTTTATTTTTCTGTCACGTTGATTCTCAACCTCATTCTGAAATTCCTTGAACTTTTCAAAGGTCTCAGACTTGTGTTTCATCAAATAGATATACCCATATCTACTAAAGTCATCTGTGAGGGTGAGAACATAACGATAGCCTCCGCGAGCCTCAACACTCATTGGACCGCACACATCGGTATGTATGATTTCCAACAAGTTGGTTGCTCGCTCCATTGTTCCGGAGAACGGAGTCTTGGTCATCTTGCCCAAGAGGCATGGTTCGCACGTGTCAAATGATTCATAATCAAGAGACTCTAGAAGTCCATCTGAATGGAGCTTCTTCATACGTTTGACACCAATATGACCAAGGCGGCAATGCCACAAGTATGTGGGACTATCATTATCAACTTTACATCTTTTGGCATCTACACTATGAATATGTGTATCATCACGTTCGAGATTCATCAAAAATAAACCATTGACCAGCGGGGCATGACCATAAAACATATCTCTCAAATAAATAGAACAACCATTATTCTCCGATTTGAAAGAGTAGCCATCTCGCATAAGACGAGATCCAGATACAATGTTCATGCTCAAAGTAGGTACTAAATAACAATTATTAAGGTTTAAAACTAATCCCGAGGGTAGATGTAGAGGTAGCGTGCCGACGGCGATCCCATCGACCTTGGAACCATTCCCGACGCGCATCGTCACCTCATCCTTCACCAGTCTCCGCTTATTCCGCAGCTCCTGTTTTGAGTTACAAATGTGAGCAACCGCACCGGTATCAAATACCCAGGAGCTACTACGAGTGCTGGTAAGGTACACATCAATAACAAGTATATCAAATATACCTTTGACGTTGCCGGCCTTCTTGTCTGCTAAATAGTTGGGGCAGTTCCGCTTCCAATGCCCCGTTCCCTTGCAATGAAAACACTCAGTTTCAGGCTTGGGTCCATTCTTTGGCTTCTTCCCGGCAACTGGCTTACCGGGCGCGGCAACTCCTTTGTCGTCCTTCTTGAAGTTCTTCTTACCTTTCCTTTCTTGAACTTAGTGGTTTTATTGACCATCAACACTTGATGTTCTTTCTTGATATCCACCTCCGCTGATTTCAGCATTGAATACACCTCGGGAATGGACCTCTCCATCCCCTGCATATTGAAGTTTAACACGAAGCTCTTGAAGCTAGGTGGGAGCGACTGGAGGATTCTGTCAACGACCGCTTCATCTGGGAGATTCATTCCCAGCTGAGACAAGCGGTTGTGCAATCCAAAAATCTTGAGGATGTGCTCACTGACAGAACTGTTTTCCTCCATCTTACAGCTGTAGAATGCGTCGGAGACGTCATATCTCTCGACTCGGGCATGAGCTTGGAAAACCATTTTCAGCTCTTGGAACATCTCATATGCCCCGTGGTGCTCAAAACGCTTTTGGAGCCCCGATTCTAAACTGTAAAGCATGCCGCACTGAACCAGGGAGTAATCATCACAACGCGACTGCCAGGCGTTCATAACGTCTTGGGTCGCCGGGAGAACGGGTGCATCACCTAGCGGTGCTTCAAGGACATATGATCTCTTGGCAGCTATGAGGATAATCCTCAGGTTATGGACCCAATCTGTATAGTTGCTACCATCGTCTTTCAGCTTGGTTTTCTCTAGGAACGCGTTGAAGTTGAGGGAAACTTCAGCGTGGGCCATTTGATCTACAAGAGATATTGTAAAGAATTTAGACTAAGTTCATGATAATTATGTTCATCTTAATCAATTTTTAATGAACTCCCACTCAGAATGACATCTCTCTAGTCATCTAAGTGATACACGATCCGAATCGACTAACCCGTGTCCGATCATCACGTGAGACGGACTAGTCATCAACGGTGAACATCTTCATGTTGATCGTATCTTCTATACGACTCGTGTTCGACCTTTCGGTCTTCCGTGTTCCGAGGCCATGTCTGTACATGCTAGGCTCGTCAAGTAAACCCTAAGTGTATTGCTTGTGTAAATCTGGCTTACACCCGTTGTATGCGAACGTTAGAACCTATCACACCCGATCATCACGTGGTGCTTCGGAACAACGATCCTTAGCAACGGTGCACAGTTAGGGGGAACACAATTCTTGAAATTTTAGTGAGAGATCATCTTATTTACTACCGTCGTTCTAAGTAAACAAGATGCATAAACATGAAAAACATCACATGCAATCAATTAAAGTGACATGATATGGCCAATATCATCTTGCTCCTTCGATCTCCATCTTCGGGGCACCATGATCATCTTGTCACCGGCTCGACACCATGATCTTCATCATCATGATCTCCATCATCGTGTCTTGAAGAAGTCGTCACGCCAATTATTACTTCTACTACTATGGCTAACGTTTAGCAATAAAGTAAAGTAATTACATAGCGTTTATTCAGTGACACGCAGGTCATACAATAATTAAGACAACTCCTATGGCTCCTGCCGGTTGTCAAGTTCATCGACATGCAAGTCGTGATTCCCTATTACAAGAACATGATCAATCTCATACATCATATATATCATTCATCACATCTTCTTTTGGCCATACCACGTCACATAGCACATGCTGCAAAAACAAGTTAGACGCCCTCTAATTGTTGTTGCAAGTTTTACGTGGCTTCTATAGGTTTTCTAGCAAGAACGTTTCTTACCTACGCCAAAACCACAACGTGATTTGTCAATTTCTATTTACCCTTCATAAGGACCCTTTTCATCGAATCCGATCCGACTAAAGTAGGAGAGACAGACACCCGCCAGCCACCTTATGCATCTAGTGCATGTCTGTCGGTGGAACCAGTCTCACGTAAGCGTACGTGTAAAGTCGGTCCGGGCCGCTTCATCCCACAATACCGCCGAATCAAGATTGACTAGTAACGGCAAGAAAGTTGAACAAACTCAAACGCCCACAACTACTTTGTGTTCTACTCGTGCAAGATGCTACGCATAAGACCTAGCTCAGATGCCACTGTTGGGGAACGTAGCAGAATTCAAAAAAAATCTACGCTTTCACCAAGATCCAACTGAGGAGACATCTAGCAACGAGCAAATAAGAGTGCATCTACATACCGTTATGGAGACTGCGAGCGGAAGCTTTCGAAGAAGCTTCGATGAAGTAGTCGTACTCTTCGCGTTCTTCGTCACCGATGATCTAGCGCCGAACGGACGGCACCTCCGCTTTCAACACACGTCTGGTACAGCAACGTCACCTCCTTCTTGATCCAGCAAGGGGGGAGGAGAGGTCGTCGGAGATCCAGCAGCACAACGGCGTGGTGGTGGATGCAGTGGAGAATCCTGCAGGGCTTCGCCGGCGCCCTGCGGAGGGAGTATGGAGGTGTGACGGGAGGGGGAGAGGCGCCAGGGGCAAGGGTGCGGCTGCCCTCTCCCCCCCCCCCCCACATATATATAGGGGGCCAGGGGGGTGCGCCATGCCCTGCAGATGGCATCTGCAGGGGGGGCGGCGGCCTGGGGGGAGACTTGCCCCCCAAGGCAAGGGGGGCGCCCCCTCCCCCTAGGGTTTCAACCCTAGGCGCATGGGGAGGGGGGCCCATGTGGTACGCCAGCCCACCAGGGGCTGGCCACTTCCCCTACGCAGCCTAGGGGCCCCACCGGGATGGGTGGCCCCACCCGGTGGACCCCCGGGGCCCCTCCAGTGGTCCCGGGACACTCCCGGTGACCCCCGGAGATCACCCGATGGCCGAAACTGGACTTCCTATATATCATTCTTTACCTCCGGACCATTCCGGAACTCCTCGTGACGTCCGGGATCTCATCCGGGACTCCGAACAACTTTCGGGTTTCCACATGCATGTATCTCTACGACCCTAGCGTTACCGAACCTTAAGTGTGTAGACCCTACGGGTTCGGGAGACACGTAGACATGACCGAGACCACTCTCCGGTCAATAACCAACAGCGGGATATGGATACCCATGTTGGTTCCCACGTGTTCCTCGATGATCTTCATCGGATGAACCACCGTGTCAAGGATTCACTCAATCCCGTATGTTATTCCCTTTGTCCATCGGTACGGTACTTGCCCGAGATTCGATCGTCGGTATTCCCGATACCTTGTTCAATCTCGTCATGGCAAGTCTCTTTACTCGATCCGTAATCCATCATCCTGTGGCTAACTCCTTAGTCACTTTGAGCTCATTATGATGATGTATTACCGAGTGGGCCCAGAGGTACCTCTCCGTCATACGGAGTGACAATATCCCAGTCTCGGTTCGTACCAACCCAACAGACACCTTCGGTGATACCCGATGCGTACCTTTATAGCCACCCAGTTACGTTGTGACGTTTGGCACACCCAAAGTATTCCTACGGCATCCGGGAGTTGTACAACCTCATGGTCTAAGGAATAAATACTTGACACTGAAAAGCTTATGCATTACGAACTATACGATCTCGTGCTATGCTCAGGATTGGGTCTTGTCCATCACATCATTCTCCTAATGATGTGATCCCGTTATCACTGACATCACATGTCCATGATCAGGAAACCGTGATCATCTGTTGATTAATGAGCTGGTAACTAGAGGCTTACCAGGGACTCATTGTGGTCTATATATTCACACATGTATCGCTGTTTCCGTACAATACAATTCAAGCATGAATAACATACAATTATCATGAACAAGGAAATATAATAATAATACTTTTATTATTGCCTCTAGGGCATATTTCCAACACTTCTAACATTACCTATATTTTTTTCCTGCTGCATATTTGCATTGTATTTGTACAGGTTTCATACGGTAGTCTAATCATATCATAAACATACAATAGTCTCATTATATCATACAGATAATATTCTCATCATATCATCCAACACAAATGATGTCTCTCATCATCATCTCAGTATAGCCATACAAGTTATGTGACATGTCTCGAAGAGAGATGACATACACATGTTTCATTATGTATATCTAAACTATGATATAAAAGAGAAGAGCAACCACTATGATCAAGACCACGATAGTTTAGTAGTTCTTGAGGCGCTAGTTTTGATCCCTCTCTCACGCTAGTGTGAACCTCATACAGATAATATTCTCAGCATATCTTCAACTTTGGCTCTTCTATGGAACCCTCTTTGGCTGCTGCCCGGGAACCGGTCCACCTGAGCGTGACACTCTGGCCACTCGTCGTACACTCATGGAACCTTCCCTATGTACATGGCGCAGCAACTTTTGTCATCGATGATCTATATGTTGGGGAACGTAGCAGAATTCAAAACAAATTCTACGCTTCACCAAGATCAATCTAAGGAGTCATCTAGCAACGAGGGAGAAAGGAGTGCATCTACATACCCTTGTAGATCGCGAGCGGAAGTGTTTGTGGATGATGGAGTCGTACTCGTCGTGATCCAAATCACCGATGATCCCAGCGCCGAACGGACGGCATTTTCGCGTTCAACACACGTACGATGCGGCAACGTCTCCTCCTTCTTGATCCAGCAAGGGGGGAGGAGAGGTTGATGGAGAGCCAGCAGCACGACGGCGTGGTGGTGGATGCAACGGTATTTCTGCAGGGCTTCGCCAAGCGCTGCGGGAGGGGGGAGAGGGAGGCGCCAGGGGCAAGGGTGCGGCTGCCCTCCCTCCCTCCCACTATATATAGGGGGCCTAGGGGGTGCGCCGACCCTAGAGATGGGATCTCTAGGGGGGCGGCGGCCTAGGAGGGGACTTGCCCCCCAAGTCACAAGGGGCGCCCCCCACACCTAGGGTTCCCAACCCTAAGCGCAAGGGGAGGGCCCAAGGGGGGCGCACCAGCCCACTATGGGCTGGTTCCCTTCCCCTTTCAGCCCATGGGGCCCTCTGGGATAGGTGGCCCCACCCGGTGGACCCCCGGGACCCTTCCGGTGGTCCCGGTACACTACCGGTGACCCCTGAAACTCTCCTGATGGCCGAAACTGGACTTCCTATATATATTTCTTTACCTCCATACCATTCCGGAACTCCTCGTGACGTCCGGGATCTCATCCGGGACTCCGAACAACATTCGGGTTACCGTGTGCATATATCTCTACAACCCTAGCGTCACCGAACCTTAAGTGTGTAGACCCTACGGGTTCGGGAGACACGTAGACATGACCGAGATGACTCTCCGGTCAATAAGCAACAGCGGGACCTGGATACCCATGTTGGTTCCTACATGTTCCTCGATGATCTCATCGGATGAACCATGATGTCAAGGATTCAATCAATCTCGTATACAATTTCCTTTGTCTATCGGTATAGTACTTGCACGAGATTCGATCGTCGGTATACCGATACCTTGTTCAATCTCGTCATGGCAAGTCTCTTTACTCGGTCCGTAATACATCATCCCGTGACCAACACCTTAGTCACATTGAGCTCATTATGATGATGTCCTACCGAGTGGGCCCAGAGATACCTCTCCGTCATACGGAGTGACAAATACCAGTCTCGGTTTGTGCCAACTCAACAGATACTTTCGGAGATACCCGTTGCGTACCTTTATAGCCACCCAGTTACGTTGTGACGTTTGGCACACCCAAAGTATTCCTGCGATATCCGGGAGTTGCACAACCTCATGGTCTAAGGAAAAGATACTTGACATTGGAAAAGCTTTAGCATTACGAACTACACGATCTTGTGCTAGGCTTAGGATTGGGTCTTGTCCATCACATCATTCTCCTAATGATGTTATCTCGTTATCAATGACATCCAATGTCCACGGTCAGGAAACCGTAACCATCTGTTGATCAACGAGCTAGTAACTAGAGGTTTACCAGGGACACGTTGTGGTCTATATATTCACACATGTATCACTGTTTCCGGATAATACAATTCAAGCATGAATAACAGACAATTATCATGAACAAGGAAATATAATAATAACCATTTTATTATTGCCTCTAGAGCATATTTCCAACAGTCTCCCACTTGCACTAGAGTCAATAATCTAGTTACATTGTGATGAATCGAACACCCATAGAGTTCTGGTGTTGATCATGTTTTGCTCGTGGAAGAGGTTTAGTCAACGGATCTGCGACATTCAGATCCGTGTGCACTTTAGAAATATCCATGTCTCCATCTTGAATATAATTCCGGATGGAGTTGAAACGGCGCTTGATGTGCTTGGTCTTCTTGTGAAACCTGGGCTCCTTGGCAATGGCAATAGCTCCAGTGTTGTCACAGAAGAGAGTCATCGGGCCCGACGCGCTTGGAATGACTCCTAGGTCGGTGATGAACTCCTTCATCCAGACTCCTTCCTGCGCTTCTTCGCAAGCAGCTATGTACTCCGTTTCACATGTAGAATGCGCCATGACGCTTTGCTTGCAACTGCACCAGCTGACTGCCCCACCATTCAAAATATACATGTATCTGGTTTGTGACTTGGAGTCATCCAGATCTGTGTCGAAGCTAGCATCGACGTAACCCTTTACGACGAGCTCTTCGTCACCTCCATAAACGAAAAACATATCCTTAGTCCTTTTCAGGTACTTCATGATGTTCTTGACCGCTGTCCAGTGTTCCATACCGGGATCACTTTGGTACCTCCCTACCAAACTTATGGCAAGGTTCACATCAGGTCTGGTACACAGCATGGCATACATAATAGAACCTATGGCTGAAGCATAGGGGATGACACTCATCTTTTCTCTATTTTCTGCCGTGGTCAGGGATTGAGCCGTGCTCAATCTCATACCTTGCAATACAGGCAAGGACCCTTTCTTGGACTGATCCATATTGAACTTCTTCAATATCTTATCAAGGTATGTGCTTTGTGAAAGACCAATGAGACGTCTCGATCTATCTCTATAGATCTTGATGCCTAATATGCAAGCAGCTTCTCCAATGTCCTTCATTGAAAAACTTTTATTCAAGTAGGCCTTTATGCTCTCCAAAAATTCTACATCATTTCCCATTAGCAATATATCATCCACATATAATATGAGAAATGCTACAGAGCTCCCACTCACTTTCTTGTAAATACAGGCTTCTCCCCAAGTCTGTATAAACCCAAACGCTTTGATCACATCTTTAAAGTGAATATTCCAACTCCGAGATGCTTGCACCAGCCCATAGATTGAGCGTTAGAGCTTGCATACCTTGTTAGCATTCTCAGGATCGACAAAACCTTCCGGCTGCATCATATACAGTTCTTCCTTGAGGAAGCCATTAAGGAATGCCGTTTTGACGTCCATTTGCCATATCTCATAATCATAGAATGCGGCAATTGCTAACATGATTCGGACGGACTTCAGCATCGCTACGGGAGAGAAAGTCTCATCGTAGTCAATCCCTTTAATTTGTCAATAACCTTTAGCGACAAGTCGAGCCTTATAGATGGTCACATTAGCATCCGCGTTAGTCTTCTTCTTAAATATCCATTTATTTTCTATGGCGTGCCGATCATCGGGCAAGTCCACCAAAGTCGATACTTTGTTTTCATACATGGATCCTATCTTGGATTTCATGGCTTCAAGCCATTTGTTGGAATCCGGGCCCGCCATCGCTTCTTCATAGTTCGAAGGTTCACCATTGTCTAACAACATGATTTCCATGACAGGGTTGCCGAACCACTCTGGTGCGGAACGTGTCCTTGTGGACCTTCGAAGTTCAGTAGTAACTTGATCTGAAGTTTCATGATCATCATCATCAACTTCCTCCCTAGTCGGTGCAGGCACCTCAGGAACAACTTCCTGCGCTGCGCTACTTTCCGGTTCGGAAGGGGTGACTGTCACCTCATCAAGTTCCACTTTCCTCCCACTCACATCTTTCGAGAGAAACTCTTTCTCCAGAAAGGATCCATTCTTGGCAACGAAGACCTTGCCTTCGGATCTGAGGTAGAAGGTGTACCTAATAGTTTCCTTTGGGTATCCTATGAAGACGCATTTTTCCGATTTGGGTTCGAGCTTTTCAGGTTGAAGTTTCTTGACATAAGCATCGCAACCCCAAACTTTCAGAAACGACGGCTTAGGTTTCTTGCCAAACCAAAGTTCATACGGTGTCGTCTCAATGGATTTAGACGGAGGCCTATTTAAAGTGAATGCGGCAGTCTCTAAAGCATAACCCCAAAAAGATAGCGGTAAGTCGGTAAGAGACATCATAGATCGCACCATGTCCAACAGAGTACGATTACGACGTTCGGACACACCATTACGCTGAGGTGTTCCGGGCGGTGTCAATTGTGAAACAGTTCCACAGTTCCTTAGGTGCGTGCCAAATTTGTGACTTAATATTCACCTCCACGATCCGATCGTAAGAACTTTATTTTTCTGTCACGTTGATTCTCGACCTCATTCTAAAATTCCTTGAAATTTTCAAAGGTCTCAGACTTGTGTTTCATCAAGTAGACATACCCATATCTACTTAAGTCATCCGTGAGGGTGAGAACATAACGATAGCCTCCGCGAGCTTCAACACTCATTGGACCGCACACATTGGTATGTATGATCTCCAATAAGTTGGTTGCTCGCTTCGTTGTTCCGGAGAACGGAGTCTTGGTCATCTTGCCCAAGAGGCATGGTTCGCACGTGTCAAATGATTCATAATCAAGAGACTCTAGAATTCCATCTACATGGAGCTTCTTCATACGCTTGACACCAATATGACCAAGGCGGCAATGCCACAAGTATGTGGGACTATCATTATCAACATTACATCGTTTGGCATTCACACTATGAATATGTGTAACATCACGTTCGAGATTCATCAAGAATAAACCATTGACCAGCGGGGCATGACCATAAAACATATCTCTCATATAAATAGAACAACCATTATTCTAGGATATAATGAGTAGCCATCTCGCATTAAACGAGATCCAGATACAATGTTCATGCTCAAAGCTGGTACTAAATAACAGTTATTGAGGTTTAAAACTAATCCCGAGGGTAAATGTAGAGGTAGCGTGCCGACGGCGATCACATCGACCTTGGAACCATTCCCGACGCGCATCGTCACCTCGTCCTTTGCCAATCTCCGCTTATTCCGCAGCTCCTGCTTTGAGTTACAAATATGAGCAACTGCACCGGTATCAAATACCCGGGAGCTACTACGAGCGCTGGTAAGGTACACATAAATAACATGTATATCATATATACCTTTGACGTTGCCGGCCTTCTTATCTGCTAAGTATTTGGGGCAGTTCCACTTCGAGTGACCCGTTCCCTTGCAATGAAAACACTCAGTTTCAGGCTTGGGTCCATTCTTTGGCTTCTTCCCGGCAACTGGCTTACCGGGTGCGGCAACTCCTTTGCCGTCCTTCTTGAAGTTCTTCTTACCTTGCCTTTCTTGAACTTAGTGGTTTTATTCATCATCAACACTTGATGTTCTTTCTTGATATCCACCTCCGCTGATTTCAGCATTGAATATACCTCGAGAATGGACTTCTCCATCCCTTGCATATTGAAGTTCATCACGAAGCTCTTGTAGCTAGGTGGGAGCGACTGAAGGATTCTGTCAACGACCGCTTCGTCTGGGAGATTAATTCCCAACTGAGACAAGCGATTGTGCAACCCAGACAATTTGAGTATGTGCTCGCTGACAGAACTATTCTCCGCCATCTTACAACTGTAGAATGCCTTGGAGACGTCATATCTCTCGACTCGGGCATGAGCTTGGAAAACCATTTTCAGCTCTTGGAACATCTCATATGCTCCGTGGTGCTCAAAACGCTTTTGGAGCCCCGATTCTAAGCTGTAAAGCATGCCGCACTAAACCAGGGATTAATCATCACAACGTGACTGCCAGGCGTTCATAACGTCTTGGGCTGCCGGGAAAACGGGTGCATCACCTAGCGGTGCTTCAAGGACATATGATTTCTTGGCAGCTATGAGGATAATCCTCAAGTTACGGACCCAATCCGTATAGTTGCTACCATCGTCTTTCAGCTTGGTTTTCTCTAGGAACGCGTTGAAGTTGAGGGCAACATGAGCATGGGCCATTTGATATACAAGACATATTGTAAAGATTTTAGACTAAGTTCATGACAATTAAGTTCATCTAAACAAATTTAATGAACTCCCACTCAGATTGACATCTCTCTAGTCATCTAAGTGATACATGATCCGAATCGACTAGGCCGTGTCCGATCATCACGTGAGACGGACTAGTCATCAACGGTGAACATATTCATGTTGATCGTATCTTCTATACGACTCATGTTCGACCTTTCGGTCTTCCGTGTTCCGAGGCCATGTCTGTACATGCTAGGCTCGTCAAGTGAACCCTAAGTGTATTGCGTGTGTAAATCTGGCTTACACCCGTTGTATGGGAACGTTAGAGCCTATCACACCCGATCATCACGTGGTGCTTCGGAACAACGATCTTTAGCAATGGTGCACAGTTAGGGGGAACACAATTCTTGAAATTTTAGTGAGAGATCATCTTATTTACTACCGTCGTTCTAAGCAAATAAGATGTAATAAACATGATAAACATCACATGCAATCAAATAGTGACATGATATGGACAATATCATTTTGCTCCTTTGATCTTCATCTTCGGGGCTCCATGATCATCATCGTCACCAGCATGACACCATGATCTCCATCATCGTGTCTTCATGAAGTCGTCTCGCCAAACATTACTTCTACTACTATGGCTAACGTTTAGCAATAAAGTAAAGTAATTACATGGCGTTATTCAGTGACACGCAGGTCATACAATAAATAAGACAACTCCTATGGCTCCTGTCGGTTGTCATACTCATCGACATGCAAGTCGTGATTCCTATTACAAGAACATGATTAATCTCATACATCACATATATCATTCATCACATCTTTTGGCCATATCACATCACACGGCACATGCTGCAAGAACAAGTTAGACGTCATCTAATTGTTGTTGCAAGTTTTACGTGGCTGCTATAGGTTTCTAGCAAGAACGTTTCTTACCTACACCAAAACCACAACGTGATATGCCAATTTCTATTTACCCTTGATAAGGACCCTTTTCATCGAATCCGATCCGACTAAAGTGGGAGAGACTGTCACCCGCTAGCCACCTTATGCAACTAGTGCATGTCAGTCGGTGGAACCTGTCTCACGTAAGCGTACATGTAAGGTTGGTCCGGGCCGCTTCATCCCACGATGCCGCCGAATCAAGATAAGACTAGTAGCAGCAAGAGAATTGAACAAATCTACGCCCACAACTGCTTTGTGTCCTACTCGTGCAAGATACTACGCAAAGACCTAGCTCAGATGCCACTGTTGGGGAAAGTAGCAGAATTCAAAAAAATTCTACGCTTCACCAAGATCAATCTAAAGAATCATCTAGCAACGAGGGAGAAAGGAGTGCATCTACATACCCTTGTAGATCACGAGCGGAAGCGTTTGTGGATGATGGAGTCGTACTCGTCGTGATCCAAATCACCGATGATCCCAGCGCCGAACGGACGGCACCTTCGCGTTCAACACACGTACGATGCAGCGACGTCTCCTCCTTCTTGATCCAGCAAGGGGGGAGGAGAGGTTGATGGAGATCCAGCAGCACGACGACGTGGTGGTGGATGCAACAGTATTTCTGCAGGGCTTCGCCAAGCGCTGCGGGAGGAGTGAGAGGTGTAACGGGAGGGAGAGGGAGGCGCCAGGGGCAAGGGTGCGGCTGCCCTCCCCCCCCCACTATATATAGGGGGCCTAGAGGGTGCGACGGCCCTAGAGATGGGATCTCTAGGGGGGGCGGCGGCCTAGGGGGGGACTTGCCCCCCAAGTCACAAGGGGCGCCCCCCACCCCTAGGGTTCCCAACCCTAGGCGCAAGGGGAGGGCCCAAGAGGGGCGCACCAGCCCACTATGGGCTGGTTCCCTTCCCCTTTCAACCCATGGGGCCCTCCGGGATAGGTGGCCCCACCCGGTGGACCCGCGGGACCCTTCCGGTGGACCCCCGGGACCCTTCCAGTGGTCCCGGTACACTACCGGGGACCCCTGAAACTCTCCCGATGGCCGAAACTGGACTTCCTATATATAATTCTTTACCTCCGAACCATTCCGGAACTCCTCGTGACGTCCGGGATCTCATCCGGGACTCCGAACAACATTCTGGTTACCGTGTGCATATATCTCTACAACCCTAGCGTCACCGAACCTTAAGTGTGTAGACCCTACGGGTTCGGGAGACACGTAGACATGACCGAGACGACTCTCCAGTCAATAACCAACAGCGGGACCTGGATACCCATGTTGGTTCCTACATGTTCCTCGATGATCTCATCGGATGAACCACGATGTCAAGGATTCAATCAATCCCGTATACAATTCCCTTTGTCTATCGGTATAGTACTTGCCCGAGATTCGATCGTTGGTATACCGATACCTTGTTCAATCTCGTCATGGCAAGTCTCTTTACTTGTTCCAGAATACATCATCCCGTGACCAACACCTTAGTCACATTGAGCTCATTATGATGATGTCTTACCGAGTGGGCCCAGAGATACCTCTCCATCATACGGAGTGACAAATCCCAGTCTCGGTTCGTGCCAACTCAACAGATACTTTCGGAGATACCCGTTGCGTACCTTTCTAGCCACCCAGTTACGTTATGACGTTTGGCACACCCAAAGTATTCCTACGGTATCCGGGAGTTCCACAACCTCATGGTCTAAGGAAAAGATACTTGACATTGGAAAAGCTTTAGCATTACGAACTACACGATCTTGTGGTCTATGTATTCACACATGTATCACTGTTTCCAGATAATACAATTCAAGCATGAATAACAGACAATTATCATGAACAAAAAAATATAATAATAACCATTTTATTATTACCTCTAGGGCATATTTCCAACACTATATACCTGCATTGTCACATGATGAATTCATCGATAATATGCAACATAATAAATAATTGAGCAACACGAAGAGACGGATTTAGAAAATACAAGCAACATACCATAAATATAAACGAAGTTCATCGTACCCAAACTAATTAACTAGAGTGATCTACGCTGGTTGAGGAGGACGGTTTACATCGCAATGTTTCGTCGTGCGTAAATTCAAAGTATCCTCATAGAGAAACTAGTGACTAAACGGACACATTCTCATGGTCAATCACTCCAACATGTCGTGCCATCCGTCCAAAGCAGGGAGGAAGGACCCGAGCTGCGTGAAAGGCTTCAGGTTGAGACGCTGAGCGGCTACGCCTATTCGGACGTCAGCCCGCGACATTGGATCTTCTTCGTAGAACATCCCTGTTTTTTTATGACATCCTTCATGATGATTTGGGAAACTTCATACTAGATGTGATAGAACTCGGCTCGGAGTCGATGCTCGGGTACATTTACAAGTTTCGTGGACCATTGCAGAATGTCGGCATCGCCGGGTGTAGGTGACAGGCGACGGTTTTTCCGATCCTTTCTGTACTCCAGCATGTGGTGGATGACGTAGAATCCATCACTCAGACTATCATTCGGTTGCTGGATGCAGCAGAAGCCGGTCTTATGGCCGCAAAACGGTGTGCGATTCTTTGGCTTCTTGACCCTGACTTCTTTATGTGTGTCTAATCTTTTTTCTTTATGTTCTTCGACGAGTCCAAGTAAGGAGCGTGGGAGTACCGGGGGCAAAGAATGTTGAGGACGGCGCGCCCCCCGCTACGCAAAATAAAGTACACCTCAAATTAGCCTCCATGCGTGCAAAGGGAATGATTATTCATTTACAAAAGGATGTATGTGTCATAGAGGATATCCGGGTATCACTTACATGGGATGATAAGGCAGGAGAATCGTCTCCTTGTCCTTACTGGCGACCATGAAACCGGTGGTGTAGTTCCTCACATATTCACGGTGCTCTGGACAGACTTCCAATAAGCCCTCGTGCATAAAGTACGGGTCCACAACTAAGATAGAAGATATTTGCTCGTGCCTAATAATGTAGTTCATGTACAGGGCATAAAGTTGGATGAACAGAAAATCATGCTTTGTCATGTGAAACATGTTGAGGAGGTAATCAAATCGAATGAAGAACTTATCCGCGGGGAATGTCTGGACGTACAACGTCTTTTGTTGCAGCACCTTAACCACGTAGAGCGGGTATCGTGGATCTTTCGAGGCGAGAAGGCTTTTCTCTTTCGACAGCACATCGTTATGAAAGTCTCCTTAGATCGCCGTCTATGCCCTCAAGCGCTGCCTCAGGTGTAACACCCCCAGTGTCATGCTACAGTGACCTCACACTAACGGTGTCATCCATCACGTTTAACTAAGCCAAATTGCCATTTGATAAAATCAAATACAATTTCCAATTTAAAATAAAGTCAAATAAATTATTTCTTCAAATAGTAAAAAACAAATGTTCGTTTGGTTTCAAAATTTCACTAACTAATTGTCAAGGATAAACCAACATTATTTGAATTATGAAAATGACCTTGACCAATTTTAAACTGGACCAAATAGCCCCAAAATTAATCTTTTCTATTTAAACCAGGTTAAAATGAATTAAATAAATTCCCAAACTTTTGTGGCAATGGGAAAAATTACTATTCTAATAATGGGCTAAGTCTCATAATTAATAAAACTCAAATCATTTTGAAAATAAATAAATAAAGAAAACAGAAACAGGTAAAACAAAATACAAAACAAAATAAATAAATCTTTACCTTTACCTTATATATATAATATAATATTAAAGAAAATTGGGTTTCTTCCCGTCCGTTATGGCATTTTTCAAAAAAGTCCCTCTACTTCCGAGAATTCAACCCGCAGTTCTGGTTTAAGTTAAAACGAATCATTTTTCGTATTTTACACAAAAGTCCATGTGTTTTCTTGAAATCAACCCGCAGTCTAGATTTAAGTCATACCCGAACCGTTATTTTGTATTTTTCGAAAAAAAACCTGATGTTTTAGGTAATTCATCCGCGGATCATATTAAGTCAATTAAATGTTTTTTTAAATCATCCGTATCTTTTAAACCGTAACTCCGATTTGAACATGTTATATATGAAATTTGATTATAAAAATATGTAGAATATGAATATGAGATTATTTTTATCTGATAAGTATTTTTAAATATTATTTTGGAATATATTTAAGTCAAACAAATGATTTTCTAAATTATACATATCTTTTAAACCGTAACTTCGATTTTAACATATTGTATATGAAATTTTATTACAAAAATGTGTAGAATCTAAATATGATGTTAATTTTACCTGTTAAATATTTTTAAAATATTGTATTGGAAGCAAACTTATAATTTATAGAGCAAGATCCGTTTTTCTTTCGTACCGACGGCGATCCGAATTGCAAATAAACACCCCACTATAACCATATAGGAAAAAGAAAATATCGATAACTACACATGCATACCTCGAAAATAACAGATTTCTCATCGCGAGAGTGAGAGAAAGCAAGATATATATATATATATATATATATATAT
>LR738709.1:529052-583490 GCA_902687465.1 Secale cereale | reverse complement strand
TATAGAGAGAGAGAGAGAGAGAGGGGGAGAGAGACACCTTAGGATTAACCATATTCAAACCAGTTTTTATTTGTTTCGTGTCAACACCGAGACCATCGCCGGCGAGGATGAGAAGGAGGATAAGCGGCAACACAAATATGATGCCTCGCAAAAATAAAGAAGATGGACCTATTGCGGTCTTGAGTGATGGTTGTTGGGTTAAGAGCGTGTATTATGTTTTCTCTCCCGTTGCAACGCACGGTCTCTTTAGCTAGTAAATGTAAAGGGGGAAAGCCCCCGAGCCACTGGGCTGCAACGCACGGCCCAGCCTGCCCCTCTCCTTTGTCTTTTTTCCTCCGATACAGGGGCAGGGGATCGTGGCCACCATTGATGACCACCACGGCCTCGGCCGTCATCGTGGTGGCCATCCGCCGAGGCACACGCGTGTACAAGGACGTCGCCCGCGCCCCTGGAAACCCAAGAGGCGAATCCTATTCGACGCTCGCGGGCGGCAATGATCAAGACTTCGCTGAAGGGAGCCTCCGCATGGGCCGGCCCACTTACGGACTATGTGTGCAGTTTTTAGTTTGCTGCTGTTTTCCACGCTGTGTCCTGTGGGTTTTTTTTCGTTTTTCTATTGACGTTTTTTGCATTCGGTTTTTTCACTCTTTTTTGGTTTTCAGTTTCCTTTTTTTATTTTTTTGGTTTCTTTTTTTCCTTTCTTCTTGTTTTACATTTTTTTGCTGTTTCTATTACCTTTAATTTTTTCCCTCTTTTTTCATATCATATAAAAAGTTCACCATGTATTACAAATATGTTCATAGTATATTAAGAAAATGTTCATCGTATATTGATGAAAAGTTCACTAGGCATTATACAAATGTTCATCTTGTACTACAAAAATGTTTATCGTATATTAAAATCTTGTGCTACAAAAATGTTTATCGTATATTAAAAAAATTGTTTAAAGTATATTTTACAAAATAATCGCTGTGTATTTGAAATTTGTTCATTGTATATTAAGAATTGTTCAATGTATAATTAAAAAATGTTCATTGTGCATTTGAAATTTGTTCAGCCTTTTTATACAAAAAAGTTCACAGATTTTTAAAAATTGTTCAATCTATATTAGAAGTGTTCAATGTGTATTCGAAACACACATATATATTCCTATTTTCATAAAATGTTCGACGTAAAAAAAACAAGCAAAACAGGGCTGCCACAGTGAACCAAAAGGTACAGCATCGTTTTGCTACAGTGCCAAAATGCTACAGCGTTCCTACATTGCTTTTTTATAGTTAAACGGTAATGGGCCGGCCCATTCGGATCACCCTGTGTGAAGCCACAGCTTGTGGACGCACACGGGCGTCATACAGGGACTCTCACCCAAGAGACCCACCAGCCCCACCTCATCCCTTCGCTCTCTTCGCCCAGCCCTACGCCACGGTCATCGTCGCCCCATCAATCCCGCGGCCACCAACCCCACCGCGTCGCGCCGCCGAGCATATCCGCTCCGCCGATTACCGCTCCGTCGACTGCTGCTTCCCCTGGAGCCCGGGGCCCCTGCACCGTCCTCTACCTCACCATCTTCCCCCACGACCGCGACGAACCCCGCCGTCGAATCCGGCTCCGACGGCCTCCCCGAGCACGCTGCCCTCCACGACCGGATCCCCGTGAGCAAGCGCCTCCCCCTAGACTTATTCCCCATGTTCTCCTGTTGCCGTAGCCGCCGTACACCGCCACGTCGAGGCCCCCTGTGAGCTCGCGCTCACCGCGTCAGCGCGCGCCCATGGCTGCGGTCAAGACCTAACCGTAAGCTTAGCATCAGACCGTTTAGTTATTTGCTACAACTTTCTTCATCTCAAGTATCAGTCCCTTAGACCATGATATCATATCACTCCCGGATATCAGAGGAATGCCTTGTATGCTATCAAACGTCACTTTGTAACTGGGTGATCATAAAGGTGCTCTACAGGTATTTCCGAATGTGTGTGTTGAGTTGCATGGATCGAGACTAAGCTTTTTCACCCCATACGATGGAGAGATATCTCTGACCCCTCTCGGCAATACAACATCGTAAATATCTTGCAGGCAATGTGCCTAATGAGTATCTTCGTAGAATACCTTGTATGCTATAAAATGTCACAACGTAACTGGGTGATTATAAAGATGCTCTACAGGTATCTTCGAATGTGTTTTGTTGGGTTGGCGTCAATCAAGATTAGGATTTGTCACTCCGAGTATTGGAGAGGTATCTCTGGGCCCTCTCGGTAATACATATCATAATAAGCCTTGCAAGCAAATTTACTAATGAGTTAGTCACGGGATGATGTATTACAGAACGAGTAAAGAGACTTGCTGGTAAAGAGATTGAACTAGGTATAGAGATACCGACGATCGAATCTCAGGCAAGTAACATACCGACGGATAAAGGGAATTATGTATGTTGTCATAACAGTTCGATCGATAAAGATCTTCATAAAATATGTAGGAGGAGGAATAAGACATCATGTTCCCCTGAAGCAGTGCCCCAGATGTGGCAACTAGCTTTGCTCATGGCGCATTGTCAGTGGATGGAGAAGGAATAAGACATCACCACCTCCATATAATTTAGATAGATGCATTTCTTATTTTTGTATAGCTCTCTCCGTAAGGGTTTGTGCTGCTTAATATATAGTACTAGGACTTTTCGCATTAAAAAAGACTAGTTGTGGAACTGCAAGTTTAAAAATGTCATGAATTGTGACAATGTAACTTCATGTATTTTTCGAGTTACGCTAGATCCCACAAGTATGTACGACAACTCGGCAAAGAAAAAACAATGTCCATGGTTGTCTTTTCTCTCTACAATGCGGGCGTAATGTTCTATAACTTTTGCGAAAAAATGTCGCGCAATTCTGCCACATGAAAAGTAACAGGCCACGACGACAATTTGGTGGTTTTCAACTTTTCATTATTTTCTTTCTCTCCTGATTTTTCTTTTTTCTTCAAGATTTCTTTTTCTTTTTTTATTTGATTTTTTTCATTTTTATTTTCAGTTATTGAATAATATTGAATACATAAAGGTGTAGAAACTCGTAAAATTTTCTAAAATTCAAGAATTTTTCTAAAACTCACAAATATTTGTAAACTTATGAACATTTTTTTAACCTCATGAACAGTTTTAAGGTCTTGATTTTTTTGAAAACCGAACAATACTTCAATAAATTCATAAGCATTTTTGTATAATTCGTTGACATTTTTAAAAAACATTAGTTAACTTTTTAAAGGAATGGACATTTTTAAAAGCATTTAGAATTTTAGATCCCACATCTGCGGTAAGTACTAAACTTGCTACCAGCTGAACGCATGCATTCCATATACTTGTGATAATGCATGGCTATTGTTATCCTATAATTAAGCTCACTAGTATTAGTACACGCACGTATCATTCGTATACAATGTACTCCCTCCGTTCCCAAATATGTGTCTTTTTTAGATATTTCAACAAGTGACTACATATGAAGCAAAATTAATAAATCTACATCTTAAAATATGTCTACATACATCTGTATATTGTAATCATCTAAAATGTCTAGAAAGACAAATACTTGAAAACGAAAGGAGTATGTTGCATCGCCAGTAACACCCACATATGCCTCTGACACCGAGTTGGCAATGATATAACGGCGATCGAGCTTACACCTGCGGAGGACCTTAACGGACGACATACCGCTCCACTTAATATAGTATAAGCGGAGTCAACACGAATGGTGACTCGACCTTTAGCAGCCCTAAAGGCATCTCCAGCCGCGCTTCAGGAAGGCCTCCTCATGCGTTTTTTTCTTTGCGCCGCCGCCGAAAAAACGGCCCAGTCGCGTCCTCAGAAGCCCGATTTTCGCTGGCCTGGGCCGAAAACAGCGCCGGCGGACCCAGGCCGAACCCGGCGCGCTGGGGGCGCCCGGGAGCGCCGGGGCGAACTGTTTTGGCGCGAAAAAGCCGCGGGCCAGCCGCATCAGCGACACGGCGGCTTGTCTTCCCCCAACTGTCTCGGTTCCCGCGGGGAATCAATGGCAAGGCTGCCGCCGGTCAGCCTTGCCATTGATTCCTCACGCGCGGCGCGTCACGGGACGGCGCGCCGACGCCTCCCCTCCCTCGCACGCGTACACACGGGCGCGGAGCGGCTATAAAGCCGGCGGTCTCTCGGTCGCTTGTGCCCACACCAGACTCGCCCCTCGCCGGCGCGCAGCCCCTCTCTCTTCGTCTCCGTCTTCCTCTCCCAAGCGCCACCGGCAGCCCCTCTCTCTCCCTCTGTACCACCGCCGAGCCCGTCGTCATGGCAGAGCGCTTCCCCGGAGACGAGGCGGCGGCGAACGGCTTCGGCCGCCGTTCGCTCCGCGAACAGGAGTCCTGGCTCCTGTTCCAGGCGAACATCCCGTTCCCCCGTTGCCCGACGCCGTGGCGAAGCCCAGGTACTTCGCCGAGGAGGTCGAGGTCGCGCGCGCCTCCCTGACCGACGCCGAGCGCTCCCTCCCTCAGTACGCCGCCGGCAATCACGCGGCTTGGGCGGCGTACTTCCAGCGCCGCCAGCAGCAGCGCCTGGCCTCCACCAACGGCGCGCCGGTGGTCGGCGGCGTGAAGAACAGCGAGGGGCGCCACCTATGGTGGGGCGTCCCCGGCCGCACGCTGGATGGCGTGCTGACGTACCTCGACGGCGGCAACAACCCGCCGTTGACCTATCCTGCGACGGGGGCCTCCCTGTCGCAACACCGACGCGCATGGGCGCCAAGGAGGTTCGCCTCCTCCTCGTCTTCCTCCTCTCGCCATCTTCCCACTCCTCCGTTACTCCAGCGCTTCTCGGCGTCAAGGTCGAGCCCGCGGCGGAGACGCCAATCGGTCGGCGCACTCGCAGCGTCGGCATCGTCATCAACGAGGGCGTCCGGCGCGCCTCCTCCTCGTCGGCTCCTCCGCGCTTCGTCAAGCCAAAGATGGAGACGGGGCTGGCGCCGATGAAGACGGAGCCGGGGCTGGCGCCGGTGAAGGCAAAGTTCGACGACGACGACGCGGACGTGGAATGGGCGCGCCAGGACTTCATTGCGATGGAGAAGGCGCGTCGGGAGAAGGAGAAGGAGCGCCGACGCGGCCGCGATGAAGACGGGGTCGTCGTCTTATGCGACAGCGACGACGACGACGACGCGCCGCCGTCAGTCTGCCATGGCGACGCCGGGCAGGGGTCCAGCAGGGGTGCCCGCGTCAAGGAGGAGAAGGCCGACGACGACGATGGCGACGACGGCGGCGACGACTTCAGCCCGTTTCTTTTTTTAGATTAGGTTAATGTAATGAAAATGCGCGAATTTCACCTCAATTTGCCATGTTTGACCGAAATTTAACTAGTTTTTATCATAACTTCGCCGAACGGTCCTTCTTTTTTTTATTTTAATACGCGCCTGGGGCGGCCCTAGGGCCGACGGTTGGGGACCAACTCGCCTCAGTGCCATTTTTTGCGCCGGCTCACCCTCAGGCGACGCTCTTAGACGCCCCCTAGGGGCAACGACTGGAGATGCTCAAACGTGCAGGCACATGGACCTCTGCTGCCGGCCGGCGGAACTCATGGATGATTCGACTGTATATATTCCGGCAACGTGCCGGGCTCACCTTCGGCGCCCGGGGTGTCCAAGTCTGGTAGGAGAGTCAACCCTCGCTAAATGCCAATATTCTCTCAATGGGATTTTTTTCGAGAAAACTTTCAATCTATTTATCTTCAATAATGATAAATTTAATCATGACAGTACAACGAACACCAAAAATAATACAAATTATATCTAGATTCATAGACCACCTAACGACAACTACAAGCCCTGAAGCGAGCCGAAGGTGCGCCGCCGTTATCGCCCCTCCATTGCCGGAGCCAGGCAAAATTTGTTGTAGTAGACTGTCGGAAAATCATCGTGATAAGGTCACGTAGGACTAGCGCAACAGAACAGCAACCGTCACCGATGAAAAGTAGCGTACATCGAAAGGATCCAGTCTGAAGAAACACAAACATAGACGAACTACGACCAGATCCAAGCAAATCGATCAAGAACAAATCCACCAGAAACACACCTTCACGCGCCCACCGACGATGCTAGACAAACCACCGGGATGGGAGCTAGGTGGGGTATTCCATCTTCAGGGAGCCGCCGCCATCTTCTTTTCCTGAGCATGACACAAGCCCTAACAAAATTTAAAGCAACATCTAAAAACAGAGCCCTCCTGGGATTCTATTGGAGGATAAAGTCAGTACATATTCTCTGTTGTTGACAACATGAAATATCTAAATGATATAATAAACTAAGAGCCGGGACTCAAATACTCCACACATTATGGTATTTTATTTTCGATAGGGAAGTTAACCCTCGCCCTTTGCACTAGTTGATGTATACAGTAACAGTTTTAAATAGTTTGACGTCATTGCTCAACATGGGCAAACCTGGTCAACGTGCTCAAAATCTGGTTTTCGACCAAACCTACCCGCTTTTGAGACCCAAAGGATCTAATGTCTACTCAAATAATCTTGAGGACCAAGTCTATACTTTTGAAAAACTTGAGGGACAAAAAAAAAAGAGACCTTTCACGGTACATCGTTAAGGGCAATTTCGGTAGTTTATCAATCGCAGATTCATGTGTGCACATGTCAGCTGGAGGCCATGTGCGGCCGCACCAGTTGCGCGCCCCTGTGCCCGGGCCTGCATATGTCAGCCGGAAACGATCTAGCGAAGGGAAGCGATCAATTTGCTGATGTGTACGTGCATGTTCAACCTACATACATGTATTGCGTCGTACAACTTGAGGCAGGAACAGTCAGCTTAGTTGGTCATCGTCGTCACCGCGCCGGAAGTAATCCATGATGGCCCGGTAATTTGGGTTGAGGTCGAGGCTCCACAGGAAGAGATGAAGGTCGGCACAGCCGCACAGGCACCGCTGCTTGCTGCGTTTCTCATCTGGTGTGTGGCGCCGCGGTCGTGATCTGAGGAGAGTCAGAGTCGAACCGGACACCTCGGGCTGCTGCTCGAGGCCGCACGCTCGCATGGCCGGGATCTCCAGCTTGACTTGACCACCGCCTACGTCCAGGCCTCCTCGTTGCTGTCGTCCATGCTCGACTGGTCTGTTAGAATTATGTTGTGGTCTATCCCCTATTCCTCCGCGTTTATTCGTGGTGCCGCTCACAATCGCATATCCAAGGCTAGGGGGTAGGGACCTTCTTATACTGTGTTTCCAAAGAGTCCGTCTTTTATACAATTATAAGATTCCTAGTCTTTAAACTAGTTTCCGGATAGAGTCCAGATCAAACTACCAACCACGATATGATTTGTCTGTTAGCGGATCCTATCCGTCGAGTCCCTGAAGCACGTGCTTGTGAGCAACACGTCATAATAGAGTATAAATTCCTCTAGTTATGTAGATCAACATTAGAGCCGTAATCTAATTACACGATCTAGCTTCTTCCAATTATCAGCGTACCCGGGTAGTCTTTCCAATATATAAAACCTATTGTATTCCACCGATAATTGATCGGCTTCCTCAAGCATGCAACACTTAAGTACATTCCAGCAAGAATAATTCCATGCACAAGACACATGTATAATTCCATACGAGGTATTCCGAATATTAATGATAATAAGTATTTTGAATATAGTTGCAGGACACATAATCCCAACATCTCCCACTTGTCCAAAACGAACATTCAAAAATACGTAAGCCCATAGCCTGAACATGCTTACCAAATACCACCTGACTAAGTGACTTAGTCAAGGGATCAGCAACCATATCAGTACTAGGTAGAAGTTCTAAAGAAACTAATTTAAGTCTATTAATTACATCACGTATATAGTGATACCTTCCCTCAATATGTTTGATCTTGCTGTGGAACTTGGGATATCTGGAAACCTTTATTGCAGCCTGATTATCACAATACACCACCACTGGTTTGCTAGCACTTTCAATAATTTTCAAAGTCGAAAGAAATTCCTTTAGCCACACCGCCTCCTTCACAGCTTCTAACGCAGCAATATACTCCGCCTCCATGGAAGATAATGCCACAGAATCTTGCTTCTTACTACTCCAAGATATAGCGCCACCTGCTAATGTAAATAGATACCCAGACATAGACTTCCGATCGTCCAAATCACCCTGCCAATCAGCATCAGTATAGCCCTGCAGCTGTAGATCCGTTTGGTTAAAACAGAGTGAATAATCCAGTGTTGCTTGAACATAACGAAGAGCATGTTTAATCTGATTCCAATGCCCAATTCCTGGATTCATTTGATATCTACTCAACACTCCAACAATATAGCACAAATCTGGGCGTGTGAATAACATGGCATACATCAAAGATCCCAAGGCAGAAGCATATGGAGTCTTCTCCATTCTCTTCTTTTCCTTAGGAGTTTTAGGACACATCCCCTCACTGAGTTTAATTCCTACAGCCATGGGCACTAAAGCAGGCTTGCAGTTTTCCATAGAGAAACGTTTAAGAACATATTTTAAATAATTCCTTTGAGACAAACCCAAAGTTCCTTTATTCCGATCTCTAAGTATTTCCACTCCTAAAACATAGGAAGCGTTTCCCATATCTTTCATTTCAAATGTAGAAGATAACCAAGTTTTAACTTCTATCAACATTTCCTTACTACTAGAAGCAATAAGTATATCATCAACATACAGTGACAAGAGTGTAAAATTTCCTCCCACTATTTTAAAATAAATGCAATGATCTCCTTCCATCATAGAAAACCCATATGATGTGATAGCATCATCAAACAAAATATTCCATTGCCGTGAAGCTTGCCTAAGACCATAAATAGATCTATTCAGCTTACACACTTTTCCCTGATTTTCATATTCAACAAAACCATCAGGTTGAGACATATAAATCTCTTCTTTCAGATGACCATTCAAGAAGGCGGTTTTAACATCCATTTGATGAAGTTCCAGATCAAAATAAGCAGTCAACGCAGCAATAATACGAATAGAAGTAAATTTTGCTACAGGGGAAAAAGTTTCCACAAAGTCAATGCCTTCCTTTTGTGTATACCCTTTAGCAACCAACCTAGCTTTGTATTTTTCAACATTACCAGAAGAATTCAATTTCCTTTTAAAAATCCACTTCGATCCAATTGCCTTTCGGTCATTAGGTAGATCAACCAATTCCCAAACTTTATTCTTTTCCATGAAGTCAGTCAGAATCATGTTAGCTATTGCCGCATTCTATGATTATGAAATATGGCAAATGGACGTCAAAACAACATTCCTTAACGGCTTCCTCAAGGAAGAGTTGTATATGATGCAACCGGAAGGTTTTGTCGATCCAGAGAACGCTAACAAGGTATGCAAGCTCCAGCGCTCGATTTACGGGCTGGTGCAAGCATCTCGGAGTTGGAATATTCGCTTTGATGAAGTGATCAAAGCGTTTGGATTTATACAGACTTATGGAGAAGCCTGTATTTATAAGAAAGTGAGTGGGAGCTCTGTGGCATTTCTCATATTATATGTGGATGACATATTGCTGATGGGAAATGATATAGAATTCTTGGAAAATGTAAAGGCCTACTTGAATAAAAGTTTTTCAATGAAGGACCTTGGAGAAGCTGCTTACATATTAGGCATCAAAATCTATAGAGATAGATCGAGACGCCTCATTGGTCTTTCACAAAGTACATACCTTGACAAAATATTAAAGAAGTTCAATATGGATCAGTCAAAGAAAGGATTCTTGCCTGTTTTGCAAGGTATGAGATTAAGCAAGGCTCAGTCGCCGACCACGGCAGAAGATAGAGAAAAGATGAGTGTCATTCCCTATGCCTCGGCCATAGGTTCTATCATGTATGCCATGCTGTGTACCAGACCTGATGTGAACCTTGCCATAAGTTTGGTAGGGAGGTACCAAAGTGATCCCGGTACGGAACACTGGACAGCGGTCAAGAACATCCTGAAGTACCTGAAAAGGACTAAGGATATGTTTCTCGTATATGGAGGTGACGAAGAGCTCGTCGTAAAGGGTTACGTCGATGCTAGCTTCGACACAAATCTGGATGACTCTAAGTCTCAAACCGGATACGTGTATATTTTGAACGGAGGGGCAGTCAGCTGGTGCAGTTGCAAGCAAAGCGTCGTGGCAGCATCTACATGTGAAGCGGAGTATATAGCTGCTTCTGAAGCAGCGCAGGAAGGAGTCTGGATGAAGGAGTTCATCACCGACCTAGGAGTCATTCCAAGCGCGTCAAGCCCGATGACTCTCTTCTGTGACAACACTGGTGCTATTGCTATTACCAAGGAGCCCAGGTTTCACAAGAAGACCAAGCACATCAAGCGCCGTTTCAACTCCATCCGGAATTATGTTCAGGATGGAGACATAGATATTTGTAAAGTGCATACGGATCTGAATGTCGCAGACCCGTTGACTAAACCTCTTTCACGAGCAAAACATGATCAACACCAGAACTCTATGGGTGTTCGATTCATCACAATGTAACTAGATTATTGACTCTAGTGCAAGTGGGAGACTGTTGGAGATATGCCCTAGAGGCAATAATAAAAGCATTATTATTATATCTCCTTGTTCATGATAATTGTATGTTATTCATGCTTGAATTGTGTTGTACGGAAACAGCGATACATGTGTGAATACATAGACTACAATGAGTCCCTGGTAGGCCTCTAGTTACCAGTTCGTTAATCAACAGATGGTCACGGTTTCCTGACCATGGACATGAGATGTCAGTGATAACGGGATCACATCATTAGGAGAATGATGTGATGGACAAGACCCAATCCTAAGCATAGCACGAGATCGTTTAGTTCGTGATGCATAAGCTTTTCAGTGTCAAGTATTTATTCCTTAGACCATGAGGTTGTACAACTCCCGGATACCGTAGGAGTACTTTGGGTGTGCCAACCGTCACAACGTAACTGGGTGGCTATAAAGGTACGCATCGGGTATCTCCGAAAGTGTCTGTTGAGTTGGTACGAACCGAGACTGGGATGTTGTCACTCCGTATGACGGAGAGGTACCTCTGGGCCCACTCGGTAAGACATCATCATAATGAGCTCAATGTGACTAAGTGGTTAGTCACGGGATGATGGATTACGGATCGAGTAAAGAGACTTGCCATGACGAGATTGAACAAGGTATCGGGGATACCGACGATCGAATATCGGGCAAGTACCGTACCGATGGACAAAGGGAATAACATACGGGATTGAGTGAATCCTTGACACGGTGGTTCATCCGATGAAGATCATCGAGGAACACGTGGGAACCAACATGGGTATCCAGATCCTGCTGTTGGTTATTGACCGGAGAGTGGTCTCGGTCATGTCTACGTGTCTCCCGAACCCGTAGGGTCTACACACTTAAGGTTCAGTAACGCTAGGGTCGTAGAGATAAATGCACGTGGAAACCCGAAAGTTGTTCGGAGTCCCGGATGAGATCCCGGACGTCACGAGGAGTTCCGGAATGGTCCGGAGGTAAAGATTGATATATATAGGAAGTCCAGTTTCGGCCATCGGGTGATCTCCGGGGGTCACCGGGAGTGTCCCGGGACCACCGGAGGGGCCCCGGGGGTCCACCGGGTGGGGCCACCCATCCCGGTGGGGCCCCTAGGCCGCAAGGGGAAGTGTCCAGCCCCTCTGGGCTGGCGCACCACTAGGGGCCCACCTCCCCATGCGCCTAGGGTTAAAACCCTAAGGGGGAGGGGGGTCCACTTGCCTTGGGGGGCAAGGACTCCCCCCTGGCCGCCGCCCCCTTGCAGATTGGATCTGCAGGGGCCCTGGCGCACCCCCTGGACCCCTATATATATGTGGGAGGGGAGAGGGCTGCCGCACCCTTGCCCTGGCGCCTCTCCCCCTCCCGTGACACCTCCATACTCCAACGCAGGGCGCCCGGCGAAGCCCTGCTGCGATCTCCACTGCATCTGTCATCACGCCGTCGTGCTGCCGGATCTCTGACGACTTCTCCTCCCCCCTTGCTGGATCAAGAAGGAGGTGATGTTGCTGCACCGGACGTGTGTTGAACGCGGAGGTGCCGTCCGTTCGGCGCTAGATCATCGGTGACGAAGAACGTGAAGAGTACGACTACTTCATCCACGCTTCTTCGAAAGCTTCCGCTCGCAATCTCCATAACGGTATGTAGATGCACTCTTACTCGCTCGTTGCTAGATGTCTCCATAGTTGGATCTTGGTGAAAGCGTAGAAAATTTTGAATTATGCTACGTTCCCCAACAGTGGTATCAAAGCTAGGTTTTATGCGTAGCATCTTGCACGAGTAGAACACAAAGCAGTTGTGGACGTTTGATTTTGTTCAACTTTCTTACCGTTACTAGTCAATCTTGATTCGGCGGTATTGTGGGATGAAGCGGCCCGGACCGACTTTACACGTACGCTTACGTGAGACAGGTTCCACCGACAGACATGCACTAGATGCATAAGGTGGCTGGCGGGTGTCTGTCTCTCCTACTTTAGTCGGATCGGATTCGATGAAAAGGGTCCTTATGAAGGGTAAATAGAAGTTGACAAATCACGTTGTGGTTTTAGCGTAGGTAAGAAACGTTCTTGCTAGAAATCCTATAGAAGCCACGTAAAACTTGCAACAACAATTAGAGGACGTCTAACTTGTTTTTGCAGCATGTGCTATGTGACGTGGTATGGCCAAAAACGAAGATGTGATGAATGATATATGTGATGTATGAGATTGATCATGTTTTTGTAATAGGGAATCACGACTTGCATGTCGATGAACTTGACAACCGGAAGGAGCCATAGGAGTTGTCTTAATTATTGTATGACCTGCGTGTCACTGAATAACGCCATGTAATTACTTTACTTCATTGCTAAACGTTAGCTATAGTAGTAGAAGTAATAGTTGGCGTGACGACTTCTTCAAGACACGATGATGGAGATCATGATGATGAAGATCATGGTGTCGAGCCGGTGACAAGATGATCATGGTGCCCCGAAGATGGAGATCCAAGGAGCAAGATGATATTGGCCATATCATGTCCTTTAATTGATTGCATGTGATGTTTATCATGTTTATGCATCTTGTTTACTTAGAACGACGGTAGTAAATAAGATGATCTCTCACTAAAATTTCAAGTATTGTGTTTCCCCTAACTGTGCACCGTTGCTAAAGTTCGTTGCTCCGAAGCACCACGTGATGATCGGGTGTGATAGGTTCTAACGTTCGCATACGACGGGTGTAAGACAGATTTACACACGCGATACACTTAGGGTTCACTTGACGAGCCTAGCATGTACAGACATGGCCTCGGAACACGGAAGACCGAAAGGTCGAACACGAGTCGTATAGAAGATACGATCAACATGAAGATGTTCACCGTTGATGACTAGTCCGTCTCACGTGATGATCGGACACAGACTACTCGATTCGAATCGTGTATCACTTAGATGACTAGAGAGATGTCATTCTGAGTGGGAGTTCATTAAAATTTGATTAAGATGAACTTAATTATCATGAATTTAGTCTAAATTCTTTACAATATCTCTTGTAGATCAAATGGCCCACGCTCCAGTTTCCCTCAACTTCAACGCGTTCCTAGAGAAAACCAAGCTGAAAGACGATGGTAGCAACTATACGGATTGGGTCCGTAACCTGAGGATTATCCGCATAGCTGCCAAGAGATCATATGTCCTAGAAGCACCGCTAGGTGATGCACCTGCTCCCGATGCGGCCCAAGACGTTTTGAACGTCTGGCAGTCGCGTAGTGATGATTACTCCCTGGTTCAGTGCGGCATGCTTTACAGCTTAGAGTCGGGGCTCCAAAAACGTTTTGAGCACCACGGAGCATATGAGATGTTCGAAGAGCTGAAAATGGTTTTCCAAGCTCATGCCCGAGTCGAGAGATATGATGTCTCCGACGCATTCTATAGCTGTAAGATGGAGGAGAACAGTTCTGTCAGTGAGCACATCCTCAAGATTTCAGGATTGCACAATCGCTTGTCTCAGCTGGGAATGAATCTCCCAGAAGAAGCGATCGTTGACAGAATCCTCCAGTCACTCCCACCAAGCTTCAAGAGCTTCGTGTTGAACTTCAATATGCAGGGGATGGAGAAGTCCATTCCCGAGGTGTATTCGATGCTGAAATCAGCGGAGGTAGACATCAAGAAAGAACATCAAGTGTTGATGGTCAATAAAACCACTAAGTTCAAGAAAGGCAAGGGTAAGAAGAACTTCAAGAAGGACGGCAAGGGAGTTGCCGCGCCCGGCAAGCCTGTTGCCGGGAAGAAGCCAAAGTATGGACCCAAGCCTGAGACAGAGTGCTTTTATTGCAAGGGAACGGGTCACTGGAAGCGGAACTGCCCCAAATACTTAGCAGACAAGAAGGCTGGCAACGTCAAAGGTATATATGATATACATGTTATTGATGTGTACCTTACCAGCACTCGTAGTAGCTCCTGGGTATTTGATACCGGTGCGGTTGCTCATATTTGTAACTCAAAACAGGAGCTGCGGAATAAACGGAGACTGGCGAAGGATGAGGTGACGATGCGCGTCGGGAATGGTTCCAAGGTCGATGTGATCGCCGTCGGCACGCTACCTATACATCTACCCTCGGGATTAGTTTTAAACCTTAATAATTGTTATTTAGTACCAGCTTTGAGCATGAACATTGTTTCTGGATCTCGTCTTATGCGAGATGGCTACTCTTTCAAATCGGAGAATAATGGTTGTTCTATTTATTTGAGAGATATGTTTTATGGTCATGCCCCGCTGGTCAATGGTTTATTTTTGATGAATCTCGAACGTAGTGATACACATATTCATAGTGTAGATGCCTAAAGATGTAAAGTTGATAATGATAGTCCCACATACTTGTGGCATTGCCGCCTTGGTCATATTGGTGTCAAACGTATGAAGAAGCTCCATTCAGATGGACTTCTAGAGTCTCTTGATTATGAATCATTTGACACGTGCGAACCATGCCTCTTGGGCAAGATGACCAAGACTCCGTTCTCCGGAACAATGGAGCGAGCAACCAACTTGTTGGAAATCATACATACCGATGTGTGCGGTCCAATGAGTGTTGAGGCTCGCGGAGGCTATCGTTATGTTCTCACCCTCACGGATGACTTGAGTAGATACGGGTATATCTATTTGATAAAACACAAGTCTGAGACCTTTGAAAAGTTCAAGGAATTTCAGAATGAGGTTGAGAATCAACGTGACAGAAAAATAAAGTTCTTGCGATCGGATCGTGGGGGTGAATATTTAAGTCATGAATTTGGCACACACCTTAGAAACTGTGGAATTGTTTCACAATTGACACCGCCCGGAACACCTCAACGTAACGGTGTGTCCGAACGTCGAAATCGTACTCTATTAGACATGGTGCGATCTATGATGTCCCTCACCGATTTACCGCTATCCTTTTGGGGTTATGCTTTAGAGACTGCCTGTGACGACCCCGGCTCAATCGTGCACTAACCATACACGCAAATGCACACGATCAAGCCTAAGGACTCACGTGAAGGAATCACAACACAACTCTAAAACATAAATAAATACATACAAGTTATATATTACAAGCCAGGGGCCTCGAGGGCTCGAATACATAACAAGTGTCATACACAAGGTTAGCGGAAGCGTTAGGTATCTGGGTACAGATACATCACAGTACTGAAATAGGCCTGTTACACAGGCGGGGCAAAAGAAAAGCTATGATCGAAAAGGCGCAGGCCTCCTGCCTGGGACCTCCGATCCTACTCCTGGTCGTCGTCCGCCGGCTCCTCGTAGAAGTACTCGCCGGCCGGGTAGTAGTAGTAGCCAGCCTCGGGCTGGTAGTAGTAGTCGTCAACGGGGGCTGCAGGCACCATGGCTCCGTCGTCTGGTTTCCATGCGGGTAAGACAAAAGGGGAAGCAAGCAACCGTGAGTACTCATCCAAAGTACTCAGCAAGACTTACATCAGATCTATACTAAGCAATGCATCATTTTCAAAGGAGGCTTTATGTGGGTGGACTAGTCTGCAGAAAGCCAGAGTAGAGAGGGGAAAAGCCTAGTCCTGACGAAGACTAGCATCTTCAGGGTCTTGCAGCAATTAGAAGGGTGCAGATTAGTACATCATAATGTAAAGTGTTTATAGTAATATCAACCTCGGCCGGGGATCCTTCCTCGACTCCCTGCGAGAAAGCAATCCCAGAGCCCTACCTCATATCTCAAGTCACCAGTTCTAGTTGTTCCGAAGTGGATACAACTCCGAGTGTCCGTTACCGTAGGACAGGCTATCGATAGATGTTTTCTTCCCTGCAGGGGTGCACCAACTTACCCACCACGCTCGCTTAACTCCGGCCGGACACACTTGCTGGGTCCTGCCCGGCCTCGGCTAAACAACACGACGCAACCCGACCGGAAACCGCCAGAGAGGATCAAGCACGCCGGACTAAGCCTATGCCCCCAGGGGTCTTGGACCATCGCCCCGGACGCTCCTGCACGTTACGTGGCCGTTCGGTAGCAGACCTAGCAACCCCTTATACAAGCACGCAGTTGCATTCCGGGTCCAATCCGAACGGGCCGCTCAATCGCTGACGTCGTGACGACTCCGGCTGAAGTATACGACGCAGAGCACCCACTCACACCCACGTGGTGGTTAGTGCTATCGGACCCGAAGGCCCCTCGGATCACATATCCAAATCGCTTAGTGGATTGGGAGCGCGCGGTAACGAGCGTTGCCACCACACCGGTGGCCCCGACGTCCCGTCTCGAAGACTTGTGACAAGGACCTCACGGGACCGGCCACGCTTCGTAGTTATCTCGCGGGTACCCTCACTGGTCACCCGACTCCACAGCTCACGCCTCAAAGGCACTCGCGGGTACCCCTCAGGGTCAACCCGTCTCTATCCAACAAGTGTAGTAACAATGATATGTCATCAGACGCACGATACCTCTGGCCGCACGCCTTTGTTCCTGGCGACGTCCGGCCTCGGGGATCGACACGTCTTTAAACACGGTACGGTAAACCAGGGCATCCGTGTGGTTTCCATGCCGATGAGGAATCCGAGGAATCACCCTCGTTGGATTCCTAAACGACAAGTCCCGTTAGGGTGATACCGGAGGAATCACCCTCGGCGGTAATCACCGTAGCGGGTGCACGACAGAAGCTAAGTCGGAAGTGGGAAGAGGAATCACCCTCGGTAACCCACAACGAGCTAGCTAAACTACAGGGACAACATCGGAAGTGAGTTCGGAGGTATCACCCTCGTCACCCGATGTTAACTCTGCGGAGTCGAGCATACTAGGGGGTGTGTGGTGATGTGAAGAAGGTCAGGGGAAGGGGCTCGATCGCTTGATCGAGGCAAGGGTACTAAGCGAGGCAACTACGAGAATGCGGGGCCACAGCAGTGCTACCCAACCTATACTAAGCAGTTTAGGAATAAGGGCAGGTATCAACAACATTGCAAAAACAGGCTATGCAACAGTAATAGGAGCAGTAGCAGTAGCAGCAATTCTAATGCAAGAATAAGAGAGAATAGACATAGGCGATATCGGAAATGATCAAGGGGGGGTTGCTTGCCTGGTTGCTCGGTGGCAAAAGCAAGGTCGTCGGAGGGGGGACCAATCACCGGGACGGCGTCGGTCTCTGGAGCGGCGTCAGCGTCGGACTCTACCGAGAGAGAAGAGGGGGAAGAAACAGATAAAGACACAGAATACAAGCATCACAAAGCGTGCTAGGCTAATGTGCAGTGCAGGGTTGCTTAAAAACATGACTAAGTCATATTAGTTATTTTTAGGAATTAACTGGGATTATTAACCGGTGTATGTGCACTATTCATCTACCGGAAACAGGCTAAAAGTTGCGGGTTCACCTCCGTAGAGGGTCCCGACACGGAAGCAAATAGCACGGTTGGCTTCGTCTCGTCGTTCTGAGCAACTTCCATGTAGAAAGTTTTTCCATCGGAGCTACGGATAAAAAGATATGAATTTCTAAAGATTATAGACATTTTCTGGAATTGTTTTATTAACAGAAATTATTTATTGCGTCAGCAGTGACGTCAGCACTGCGTCAGCAGCGGCTGACCAGTCAAACTGACAGGTGGGGCCCACCTCTCAGCCTCACTGTGTATAACAGCAACTTAAACTAACTAACAGAACTTAATTAAGGGGGTGGGCCCCCATGTCAGTGACTGGGTAGTGTTTAGGTTAATTTTAATTAGCAGCTTAGTCTAATTATCAGTAGGGCCCACCGGTCAGCGCCACGTCAGCGTAGTTGACTAAGTCAACTTGGTCAACGGGACCCACCGGGGCCACTGTCAGCGACCCAGGGTGGACCCTTCGCGATGCCACGTCAGCGGCCGGCGTTTAAACGCCGGCGACGCGTTTTCGCGGCGGCGCGGCTCGGGCGCTCGTCGGATTTTGGCTACAGGCCACCAAATCGAGCGGGGCCGGTCGCGTTCGATCGGGGAGACGACGGGGAGCTCAACGGTGGTGGTGGCGCGGGCAACGGCGGTCGGGAACGCCGGCGGCGAGCTCCGCGGCGGACGGCCGGAGATGGCCATATTCGAAACGGCGCTACGGGGCCTCTTTCGGCGCGTGCTCGGGCTCGTTCGAACGAGTCGAACGAGCCGCGTCGTTCGGTGGTGACGGCGTAGCCGAAACTGGCCGGAGTCGGCGCCGGCGACGAGCGGTAGCGGAGGAGCGCTCGGGTGCTCGTCGGGAAAGACGCTACGGCGAGCTACAGCTCGAACCAAGAGGCTAACCGAGCTCTACGTGACGCGGTAAGGTTGACGGACATGTGCCCGTAGCCGCTAGGCCACCGGACCCTCGCCGGCGACGAGGTCCGCGGTGATGCGTTCGGGCGAGAGCGGCGCGACGTCTACTGGCAGCTAACGGCGGCGAGGGAAAACGGAGAGGGGGGTAGGAGCCTTACAGAGGGGGGAGCCGGTGTGCGCCTGCTCGCAGCAGGCGTGAGGCGGCCGGAATCGACGGAGGTTCGCCGGAAACAGAGACGGAAGGGGGCGGCGCTGCACGGCCGTTCCCGGGGTCTCTTGCTTGGCCTCGTGGTCGGGGACGGCGTGGTCGAGGGTGTCGCCCACGCTGGACACGGAGGCGAGGCCAGTCGGGGTCGGTAGCGACGCCGGCGACGGACGAACGGCGACAGGGCGTTTCGGGCGCGGCGGATCTGAGAGGGTAGAGGGAGAGAGAGCGAGCCAGGCGAGGGGGAAATGGCAGGGGAGGACGAGGGGCTCCTCCTTATCCTCTCCCCGCCCTGTATCGTCGGTGGGCGGCGGTGTGTCGAGCTGCGGCGGCTCGGGCGTGCGCCGGGCGCGGTGGCGGCGACACGCGCGGGAGCAGGTAGAACAGGGGTAGTTGGGCCGACTGGGCCTCGCCCCTGGCGACAGGTAGGCATTCTTTTCCCTTTTTCTTTTATTTCAAACACAGAGAGAAAAATGAAATGCCTGGGCCACCAAACATTTTACAAAAATGTGGAAGTTGGCCCATAATTGATATTGCAATAATACCCATCACCAAAAATTAGTTGGGACAGATTTGGACCATTTTTGAATTATTCAAAAATGATAAAGGCATTTAAAGTGCTATTTAGCCACTGTTTAAATGCACTATCCCATTATGAAAGTTGATGGTGATGTTGTTTTCCTCAACAACATTTGTTTTGGAATATTTGCTAAATGATGAACATTTTCCCATAATTTTTGGAGCAACTTTATCTTGCACTTGAATTTAAATTTGAATTTTCAGTGGCAAATTTGGGTTGCTTGAATAACCACTGTGATCAGCATTGCAAATTAGCATGACATGGCATGATTAACCAAATGTCACAGTGCTTAGCACAAGGGGGGGTGTTACACTGCCGCATTCACTTTAAATAGGGCTCCGTCAAAATCCGTTGAGACGACTCCGTATGAACTTTGGTTTGGCAAGAAACCGAAGCTGTCGTTTCTGAAAGTTTGGGGTTGCGATGCTTATGTCTAGAAACTTCAACCTGAAAAGCTCGAACCCAAATCGGAAAAATGCGTCTTCATAGGATACCCAAAGGAAACAATTGGGTACACCTTCTACCACAAATCCGAAGGCAAAGTCTTTGTTGCCAAGAATGGATGCTTTCTGGAGAAAGAGTTTCTCTCGAAAGAAATGAGTGGGAGGAAAGTAGAACTTGATGAGGTGACAGTCACCCCTACTGGACCGGAAAGTAGCGCAGCGCAGGAAATCGTTCCTGAGGTGCCTGCACCGACAAGGGAGGAAGTCAATGATAATGATCATGTAGAAACAGATCAAGTTACTACTGAACTTCGAAGGTCCACAAGGGCACGTTCCGCACCAGAGTGGTACGACAACCCTGTCCTGGAAATCATGTTGTTAGACAACGGTGAACCTTCGAACTATGAAGAAGCGATGGCGGGCCCAGATTCCAATAAATGGCTTGGAGCCATGAAATCCGAGATAGAATCCATGTATGAAAACAAAGTATGGACTTTGGTGGACTTGCCTGATGATAGGCACGCCATAGAAAACAAATGGATATTTAAGAAGAAGACAGACGCGGATGGTAATGTGACCATCCATAAGGCTCGGCTTGTCGCTAAGGGTTATCGACAAGTTCAAGGGATTGACTACGACGAGACTTTCTCTCCCGTAGCGATGCTGAAGTCAGTCAGAATCATGTTAGCTATTGCCGCATTCTATGATTATGAAATATGGAAAATGGACGTCAAAACAGCATTCCTTAACGGCTTCCTCAAGGAAGAGTTGTATATGATGCAACCGGAAGGTTTTGTCGATCCAGAGAACGCTAACAAGGTATGCAAGCTCCAGCGCTCGATTTACGGGCTGGTGCAAGTATCTCGGAGTTGGAATATTCGCTTTGATGAAGTGATCAAAGCGTTTGGATTTATACAGACTTATGGAGAAGCCTGTATTTACAAGAAAGTGAGTGGGAGCTCTGTGGCATTTCTCATATTATATGTGGATGACATATTGCTGATGGGAAATGGTATAGAATTCTTGGAAAATGTAAAGGCCTACTTGAATAAAAGTTTTTCAATGAAGGACCTTGGAGAAGCTGCTTACATATTAGGCATCAAAATCTATAGAGATAGATCGAGACGCCTCATTGGTCTTTCACAAAGTACATACCTTGACAAAATATTGAAGAAGTTCAATATGGATCAGTCAAAGAAAGGATTCTTGCCTGTTTTGCAAGGTATGAGATTGAGCAAGGCTCAGTCGCCGACCACGGCAGAAGATAGAGAAAAGATGAGTGTCATTCCATATGCCTCGGCCATAGGTTCTATCATGTATGCCATGCTGTGTACCAGACCTGATGTGAACCTTGCCATAAGTTTGGTAGGGAGGTACCAAAGTGATCCCGGTACGGAACACTGGACAGCGGTCAAGAACATCCTGAAGTACCTGAAAAGGACTAAGGATATGTTTCTCGTATATGGAGGTGACGAAGAGCTCGTCGTAAAGGGTTACGTCGATGCTAGCTTCGACACAGATCTGGATGACTCTAAGTCTCAAACCGGATACGTGTATATTTTGAACGGAGGGGCAGTCAGCTGGTGCAGTTGCAAGCAAAGCGTTGTGGCAGCATCTACATGTGAAGCGGAGTATATAGCTGCTTCTGAAGCAGCGCAGGAAGAAGTCTGGATGAAGGAGTTCATCACCGACCTAGGAGTCATTCCAAGCGCGTCAAGCCCGATGACTCTCTTCTGTGACAACACTGGTGCTATTGCTATTACCAAGGAGCCCAGGTTTCACAAGAAGACCAAGCACATCAAGCGCCGTTTCAACTCCATCCGGAATTATGTTCAGGATGGAGACATAGATATTTGTAAAGTGCATACGGATCTGAATGTCGCAAACCCGTTGACTAAACCTCTTTCACGAGCAAAACATGATCAACACCAGAACTCTATGGGTGTTCGATTCATCACAATGTAACTAGATTATTGACTCTAGTGCAAGTGGGAGACTGTTGGAGATATGCCCTAGAGGCAATAATAAAAGCATTATTATTATATCTCCTTGTTCATGATAATTGTATGTTATTCATGCTTGAATTGTGTTGTACGGAAACAGCGATACATGTGTGAATACATAGACTACAATGAGTCCCTGGTAGGCCTCTAGTTACCAGTTCGTTAATCAACAGATGGTCACGGTTTCCTGACCATGGACATGAGATGTCAGTGATAACGGGATCACATCATTAGGAGAATGATGTGATGGACAAGACCCAATCCTAAGCATAGCACGAGATCGTTTAGTTCGTGATGCATAAGCTTTTCAGTGTCAAGTATTTATTCCTTAGACCATGAGGTTGTACAACTCCCGGATACCGTAGGAGTACTTTGGGTGTGCCAACCATCACAACGTAACTGGGTGGCTATAAAGGTACGCATCGGGTATCTCCGAAAGTGTCTGTTGAGTTGGTACGAACCGAGACTGGGATGTTGTCACTCCGTATGACGAAGAGGTACCTCTGGGCCCACTCGGTAAGACATCATCATAATGAGCTCAATGTGACTAAGTGGTTAGTCACGGGATGATGGATTACGGATCGAGTAAAGAGACTTGCCATGACGAGATTGAACAAGGTATCGGGGATACCGACGATCGAATCTCGGGCAAGTACCGTACCGATGGACAAAGGGAATAACATACGGGATTGAGTGAATCCTTGACACGGTGGTTCATCCGATGAAGATCATCGAGGAACACGTGGGAACCAACATGGGTATCCAGATCCCGCTGTTGGTTATTGACCGGAGAGTGGTCTCGGTCATGTCTACGTGTCTCCCGAACCCGTATGGTCTACACACTTAAGGTTCAGTAACGCTAGGGTCGTAGAGATAAATGCACGTGGAAACCCGAAAGTTGTTCGGAGTCCCGGATGAGATCCCGGACGTCACGAGGAGTTCCGGAATGGTCCGGAGGTAAAGATTGATATATAGGAAGTCCAGTTTCGGCCATCGGGTGATCTCCGGGGGTCACCGGGAGTGTCCCGGGACCACCGGAGGGGCCCCGGGGGTCCACCGGGTGGGGCCACCCATCCCAGTGGGGCCCCTAGGCCGCAAGGGGAAGTGTCCAGCCCCTCTGGGCTGGCGCACCACTAGGGGCCCACCTCCCCATGCGCCTAGGGTTAAAACCCTAAGGGGGAGGGGGGTCCACTTGCCTTGGGGGGCAAGGACTCCCCCCTGGCCGCCGCCCCCCTTGCAGATTGGATCTGCAGGGGCCCTGGCGCACCCCCTGGACCCCTATATATATGTGGGAGGGGAGAGGGCTGCCGCACCCTTGCCCTGGCGCCTCTCCCCCTCCCGTGACACCTCCATACTCCAACGCAGGGCGCCCGGCGAAGCCCTGCTGCGATCTCCACTGCATCCGTCATCACGCCATCGTGCTGCCGGATCTCTGACGACTTCTCCTCCCCCCTTGCTGGATCAAGAAGGAGGTGACGTTGCTGCACCGGACGTGTGTTGAACGCGGAGGTGCCGTCCGTTCGGCGCTAGATCATCGGTGACGAAGAACGTGAAGAGTACGACTACTTCATCCACGCTTCTTCGAAAGCTTCCGCTCGCAATCTCCATAACGGTATGTAGATGCACTCTTACTCGCTCGTTGCTAGATGTCTCCATAGTTGGATCTTGGTGAAAGCGTAGAAAATTTTGAATTATGCTACGTTCCCCAACACTTACATGAGCAAATGATGCCTCAAATTGCGCATGTTCAGTAATCTTTCAGAGTGACAGAATGATATTTTGAATTGTTCCCAAGTGTGCGGAAGCGAGTTCAGAGCCACCATTACTTGCACCTCCTCAGAAAAGGGATAGCCAGCATTTTTCAATTCCTCATTTAGCACGCACAACTTGTTTAATTGCTCATTGACAGAAGTATTATCTGCCATTTTAGACATCAAGAATCTATTCAGCAAGCTAAGCACTTTGATTAAAGAGACTTCACCAAAATCCTCTTCTAGCCTTCTCATAATTCTATGTGCAGCAACCTCTGTTTCATATTCACCTGCCAACGAATCGGACATGGAGCCAAGAATAAAAATCCTAGCCTTTTTATTGTCCTTATTCCACTCCTTGAGTTCTTCTGCATAATTATCCTTTTCCTCATCTGAAGCGTCATCAGCAGGTTTGTTAGGCTCGGCTGTCGAAATTACATACTCAATATTTTCAGTTGTAAGCAGAAACATCATCTTCCTTTTCCAAACAGTGAAGTTTGTGCCATCCAACTTGTAGTTCCTTAGTAACTCAGCAAAAACGCTATTTGAAGCCATCTATCCACAAAGTTTATAACAGAAAAAAAAATCCTTTGGTGGTTGTTGAATCGGAGCAGCAGTAGCAGGTGAGAGGCCTGACAAATTCCAAGCAATCGTCGGCGAATAGCTCGTGTACCTGAACACTCCTCGAGGTGGATGGTTTGGAGCAGCAGGGAAGCAACCGCAGAGGGTTCAGGGACTTGGTGCTGCAGTGGACGGCCTCGCAAGCTACCGATGACGGGCGGCTGGAGGAGAGCTTCCGGCGGAGGCGGCTGGAGATCGGGCCGCCGGCGGAGTCGGCGACTTTGGGGCGGCGGCTGTCGGTGTGCTCCTGCCTCGGGGAAGTGCGGCGCACAACGAGAGCGGCGCGGCGAGGCGAGGCGGGAGTGCGGCGGAGCGAGACGCGAGTGCGGCGGAGCGAAGCAAGGGAATCGATCTGGAGCGATTTGTGTGCGGCGGCGGTGTCCTTGTTCTAGAAAAATGGCATCTCTACTTTCAATTAACTTCTTCTTCTCTGGATCATAAAATCTATAGCCATTTGAACCAGAAGCATATCCAATAAATATTCCTGGAAAACTCTAGGTTCCAGTTTTGTTCTTAGTTGACTAGGTACTCTAATTTGTGCATTGCATCCCCACACTGCTAAGTTCAACAATGTAGGTTTCCTCCCTTTCCATAATTCATAAGGAGTAGAACTAACAAATTTAGAAGGCGAATGATTAAGCAAGTAAACAGCAGTATGAAGAGCCTCTCCCCAAAAGGAAAAAGGAAGATCAGAATATGCCATCATAGACCTAACGAAATGGCCGCATATTTTTATCTCTCCTATCCATGCGTTGAATCTCATCTGACCATGCAGAGCTCTCCGCACTGCGGTTCTTGTAACCGAGCACCTGTTTCGGAAAGGCATATCGCAACAAATGGGGTTGTGCTCTCTCCGTTGCAACCGTCGGCGTTCTTGCAAGTTTTCGCAACAAAAGACTTATGGCAAGAATGTTGATAGTTGCAATGTTGATAGTTGCCTCGCCTAAGCGTAGGATACAATTGCCTCGCCCAAGCGTGGCTTAGTTGATAGTTGCAATGTTGCAATTTTGGCCCAGCTACTCTATTTTAAACTTTCTTTTCTTTTTTTGAACATTCAAAATGCTTTTCAAAAAAAAAATCAAACCAAAACTTCAAGCTAAACATGCTATATATGGAAATCCCTCAAAAAGATGTGTAGATTTCAAATATGCTATTATCTTGCATGTTAATTATTTCTAAAATTTTGTTTAAGATGCACCCTTAACTAATACTTTTCTTTATATGATGTATTTTGAAAATGCCTATTGTATTTATACGTAATTTTACCTATTAAAGTAAAAAGTGTTTCTGCCCATGTTTTTTTTATTTTATGTATTACAAAATGTTAATGAAGTTGTATAAAATTTTCCAATTTAAAAAATGTTCATGAATGGAGAAATATGCAAAAAAAAAAAAAACTGTTTGTGACTTACAAAATAGTTTACTCATAAATGTTCGCTAATTCAAAAAATGATCATGCCTTTCAAAAAATGTTTGCAAACCTTAAAACAATGTTTATCCATTCTAGAAATGTTCGTTACATTCAATAATTGTTTAAAAAATGTTCACAATTTAATCAAAATTGTATGCAAATAGTATAAAATGTTCATGAATTCAAAAAATGTTGTTGATTTTAAAAAATGATCGGCAATTTACTAAACTGTTCATTAATTTGAAAATTGTTCATGATTTCAAATATGTTCACTAGTTTTAAAAAAAATCGTAATTTCACGAAATTGGAAGAGATAGTGTATCTCAGTGATGCAGCAATATGTGATCAAGGCCATTGGAGATTATGATTTATTTTTTCTCCAGTTGCAACTCACAGGCCCTTTTGCTAGTTCTATACAACCAAGCACGTATGAGATTCTCAAAAAAAAAAAAAAAACCAAACACATATGATCATCCATGCACATGGAGGATGTAAAAGAAACATGCAATTCTAGTTTGGTGATGTCAACAACCAATAACGTATTGCATCATTTGATCCTTTTGTTTACACAGTTTTTGATGACGACAACGAACGACGAAGATGATGGCAACAACAGCCAAATTTATTTCATATGTACTACACTAGCATGGAATCAATCAATAGTAGGTTTGATGAATTCACATCAACAGCTGCTCTGAGATTATGTACTGCTGTTCTACACTCTCTTCCTACTTCACACCAGACACCTCCAAACCCAAACACCTCTCAATCCTAAGTAACTGATTTACCGCCGTCCCCTGCTCGTTCAGCTGTTACTAAATTCGGTGTAACTAGACTATGATTGCAATGTTCTGCGACGAGTTCCTGAAGCGGATTCTTCTTTTTTTTTGACCTGCTTCACAGTTGTACAGGCTGCTCCAGCTTCCAGACGGTCTGTGAGCGCGACCCGGTATGAACAAATCGCTGCGGTAGCAGCAACAGCAGCAGCATCTTCTGTATGGCGTAAGTGACTGAGAGCCAATAAAACTCTAGCTGGCGGCGTCAATCAGTGCTGGATCTCGCACAGCTCCCAGTTCCCCTCGCCGTCGATGAGCTTTAACTCCACGGAGTGGAAGGGTATAAGAGCAGGCCTCTGTAAACAGAGAGAAAAGGAAGTTTCAGCAAAATATCGTAATCAAGATTATCTGGGAACAAGTTTAAAATTCAAATGCAGAGGCTTCAACAAAGAACTGAGCTGCGATCGCAGCAGATACTTTACCCAATTAGCGGGAATTGCACAAACACTTACTTGTGACGAAGTGATCACAGTTATGCCCATGTTTGTTGCTAGCCTGTACAGATGCTCTTCAACATCAACACTCGTAGCGCTGCAAGGAAGTACGATTTTTTAGGACCCACAGTAATTGATCAGCGGATGAAAATAAAAATGGTCAAAGAGCGTTGTGGTGCTGCACATACTTTGTGCACTCGTCGAGGATGCCGAATTTAGGATGGTGGAAGAACAAACGAGCCTGGAACAAAACAGTTCAATCAGAAGATATTAAGGGGACAGACAATGGTTTCGGCGGTTTGAACAGCTTGCAGTGGAGTTAGCACTGACCATCCCAAGCCTCTGCTGTTCTCCCAGCGATAAAACGTCTTCCCAGTTTGGGGTAGAGTCCCAACCTTCTCTCTCTAGAAGGTAGACCAACCGGACATTCACAAGAACCGTCTTCAGGTGATCGTCTAGCAACTCAGGAGCACTAGACATGTTGCCTACATTAGCACAGGATTTGTGGTTACCAGGAGAAGCAAGCATATAACGTACTATTAATTTTGACAAGTAATCTCATAGTAAAATAGAAGCATGTGCAGTTCAATATACAGTTATATTCTGAGTGGCACCTACTAGCTTTATATAATGAAAGAATCTTCATCTCTGCTTCCTCCCTTGACAGAGGGTATATGATCTGATCCCGAAGGGTTCCCAAGCTGGTGTATGGACTCTGAGGAACATGGAACATCCCTTCAGCGGGCTTGGTAACTCTCCCAGAAAAGGCAGGCCATAAATCTCTAAGCACCCTAAAAACAGAGCTCTTCCCGGTACCATTGGGGCCTTCAGAAATTCAAGGTAAAAAGGAACGTCAGCATGATTCACTGCCTTATAAAGATAACTGAAGGTTTCAGAGCGCAGACATACCGGTCAAAAGAAGGCTTTTCCCTTGTACCACACTGCATGACAGCTTCCTAGCCAATAGCTTCTGCGATGGTGTTACAATATCCACTTCGTGGAATTCAATAATTTCGTCTGAGGCTGCAGTAATGGCACTGGAAGGCACTGGGGTATCTGCAGGAAATAATTGAAAAGACATGCTTAATTAGCGGAAGATATTGCTGTAAAACTTGCAAAATGATCATACCATCTGCTACCTTACAACATTATATTAATATAAAATTACAACACAACCCAGTGGTACAAGTTGCCAACTATGCCCAGAGCTGGTCATTAATGCTAAAAAGTATCAATAATTTAACACAAAGTTGCAGCATTTAACGAAATATCAAATTTCTGCAACCATTCTATGTAGCACTAACATTCGACATAATGAGAAGGCAGACGGTTTTAGATCGAGAATGCTGTAGTTCATGTGCCAAAGTTCCATCATAATATGCTAAACAGGATGTGCCATAACAAACAGGGTGTAGGAAATTGCCACAATTTAAACCAAACATGTTGCATGCCGTACAACAAGATTAGTTATACCCTGCAACACTACTAGTGCACCCACACTATTACATATGCGCACTGAAAAATTAAAAGAAAATTCCAGCTAAGAATTTAAAACAAAAGTGCTGCGATAACCAAGTCCTACCCAACTGAAACTTACCCTTTTGAGCTACACGCAAAATCTCCTCGAGTTCAAAGATCCGGTTAATCCCACCAGAAAGTTCAAGGAATTTCTTATGTAACTCAAGAATGTCACCGAAGGCTATGAAGCTTTGTGACACCACTGATGCCAAGAACCGCAGAGCATGTGCCAGCTCCCCTGTTGCACAAAAGATAACATTAAGGTTTTTGCAAAGTTCAAGTTCAAAATAATCTAGTCCTGAGTCCTGAAATTGAAGCATTTTGATGATTAGTAACCTTGTGTTGAAGTCAAAGCTCTGTCTCCCTTGTGCTCCAGAGCATATAACAAACTCAGACCCCATGTCACATTGTGTGGGAGTTGCTTTGTCACAAAATCATCAACAATACCATAAAGCCATTGTTTTCTCAACAGAACCTTTGAGTGTTTAAGCAACTTCATGAATTTAGCCTCAACCATCTGATATAGGAGAACAAAACCATAAGGAAGACTCTAATTAATATCTCATAACAAAATAAGGCCAGCAAAAGTTATTGAGAAGATCTTTTGATTCATAAGAACGTAAAGAAGGGGGAAATCATAAGCATGCATCGTATTACTACTTCTAGTAAGCAAAGACAACTAACAATGTTAGTAAGCAAAGACAACTAACAATGTTAGTAACACAGGGAAAGTTCAACAGCAGCAAAATGGATTAGTTATATTTTACTTTGTACAAAACCTTACTTCTGGAGTTTTTTGGTATAGATGCTTCAAGAAAAGCAAGGCTTAGTAACTATGATTGTAAATAGTATGCTTAAACAAACTTTTTCCATTATCAAGAATATGGATGAATTAAACAGGAAGACACTAGCTTAATATTTGGAGCTATATACTGGATATCAACACGAGAGTATTTAGTTCATACTTGGCAGAGTAGTTACAGAACTATGCAACTAGCATCCAACCTACCAGAGTTCAAGATCATCATAGTTCAGGATTCAAACTAAAATAGTTGACCCAAAAAAAAATAGTGAACGGACAATACGAACACATCAGTACATATACATTTTAAACATTTCTCCTTCAGGGTTAAGGCACTCACAGCTTTTTCTCTTGAACCACCACCAAAGAAAGCAATTGATTCAGCATGTGTCCGCAGTCTTGAGTGCATGAACCTGGTACATGGCTCAATAGGTTAACCAACACTCAGAAGTTCTTAAAGCGATAAAAAAAGTCAGATCAGAAAACAAGCCCCAGAAACAACAAGGAATGAAATAAAATATTACCTGAATGTTCCTTCAAGTTCTTGTTCCTCACTTGCAAGATGACCGAAGTCAGGGGATATAGCTCTCAGGAAACCCAATCCTAGTAACATGTAGGCATACAATATACCAACTCCTCTTCGGCCGGACAAAAGCTTCATTCTCCATGTAAACCTAGTGAGTCATATCCATGGGCATTGTTAGACGAATTTTACATGCTAACCAAAGATCAAACCAAGTACACATCAGTCCTGATTCCAAGGATAACTCACCAAAGAATGTCAACTAGTGGCTTTACCATTCCAGTAACCAAGCTAGCAAGGTCAGTGGTCAACTTATCCACATCAAGTGTTAGTCTTTGGTCTGCATCTATACTTTTACCTGACATATTGAATACCTGAAAACATATACTAGAACAACTTAGCTTCAGTCAAAAGTCAAAATCCACAATGTTAACTCTGTTTGACATGCAGTCTTATTCCACAACCAGTCCAGACCTCATCAAAAGACTTGGCCTAACAGACAACCCTTCCCACGCATCACTGAGAGAGACAACTTGAATACACAAGCAGATACAAGATATACCTTGTAGAATGCATTTCTTCTCAAATAATATTGAAGCAAATGGTTGGTCAAGCGAATTCTCCATCCAAGGGCAAGTCTTGAAGTAAGGGTTCTGTGAAGACATAAATTATCAAAACCAAGAAATTAAACATACATGGAAATAATCATCAACCGACCAAGCTTAAATTTGCATGCCTAGAACAGTTTGGCCAAGCACCAACCAAAAGCAGCAGGTTATTCATTTAAACTAACTTAGAAAGTGATTATGCACAATCCCATGTCAAAAGAGTCTACTGAGTGTACGTAAACAAGTTACCTCAGAGATGGTGCGACGAAAGAATTTGCAGCACTCTGCAAAACACTGACGCCAACCAACCGAACAAAAGCAGCTTTATCCTGCTCCAAGACAAACTTCACAGTAGTCCCTGAAGATGAGATGGATCAGACAAGAATATCATGTGTAGCTCTTCTGATAATAGAAGATATTGAAGAAACCAACCATTCAGTGAAGCAATACGATCCGAGATCACAGTGCGAGAGAAAATAAGTAGAGCAACAGAAAGCAACTGCCCTCCTTGTTTGTCAAGTAATTTAGGAACCTGGGAAGCAAGATGAGAACATTATTAGACATTATTTTCTTTTGAACATATTGACATTGGATATAAGTTTCCTTGAGATAATTTCATATGCTTCATCTCATATATCTAATGCCAGGTTCTTCCTTAGTGCTCCCTCCTTCCCAAAATGTAAGGCGCACTTGACTTTGCACGGTCTTTGATGCACAATTTTGATCATTAATATATACCAATGTGGATGAATTGAATGTGTATAAATGGTACCGGCGTATTTGTCTTGCAAAACAATTTTATTTCATATGTCTTTATACTAATTTTGTAGACATGCAATAAGTAAAAATTAGTCAAAGTTATGCCATGAAGACCAAAAAAAATCAAGTGCGCCTTATATTATGGGAAGGAAGGACTACATGTATTGCCTCAGTATACTCAAATTCTCAAATTGTTAGCACCTGCTAATGTAAAATCTCAAAATTCTAACATCTCAGATACAAGAGGGGCTGACTATTAACAAGATGCAGTATCCAAAGACGCTATTGACTCATTGGAACAAAAATCAAAGAGAACAAGTTTAAGCATGAAACAGAACATACCAATATTTTGAGCATTGCAGCTGCTCTCAGAGGGAGAGGCCTTGGGGAGCATTGTAAATGTGGGACTACAGGTGTTCGTACTGTATGTCCTGTTTCCAACTTGGGGGAATTTGCTATGACCTTTGTAGAGTAGGAATCCTTGGACCTTAATGAAGCATTGCTCTAGTAAAGAAAATACAAAGAACTGTGTCACGGCCAAGATTCGATTAATAATAATAGAATAGATATACCAGGTAATTATATACCTTTGCCCTGTTCATAAAAGCCCTTTGAACAGTTAGGGCATCCGATTTACGTTCAGTTTCCAGTGATGTAAGTTCAGACTCTTCAGTGTAAAAGGATGAATCATCCCTGCAAAATCAAGGGTGATATTAATCAAGGGTGATATTAAACCTACAGTGAATAAATTTTGGACCAATAGACATTCAGTGAATTATTTCAGGATGTATACCTTCTGTGCTGAACATCCCACCCTCCTTCACCGTCCAATGACAGAACAATATTATGAAATGCAACTAACGCTGGACGATGAGATATTGTTATGCATGATGTTCCCATCGCTCGAACCTTTTTGCAGAAACGTTCTTCCATATCAATTGTCACAGCACTAGTACACTCATCAAGAATAGCGAACTTTGGCTTATGGTAGAACAGCCTGGCCATTCCTAATCTTTGTTGCTCGCCAAGGGATAGCTCATCACCCCAGTTAACTTCCTTGTCAAGAGGATAACGTTCTAGCAAGTATTCCAGGTCAACCTGCAAAAGGAGCATCATTACAAATTCCAGCAGGTTAAGAGACATAACTCAAGAAGCCATGATGTAAAATACAAATATCATATCGATACAAAGACTATTACATTCTTTAGAAGGTCGACCATGCCATCATAGCTAAGCGGTTCAGTCTCCTGATCTGCTGTCAGAGGATAGATTAGCTGTTCGCGAAGTGTGCCAACAGCTGTGTATGGTCTTTGTGGGACATAAAAGATTTCCTTGTTAAGATCAGAACCAACACCAGGTTTGACAATATGGCCAGATACCAGTGGCCATAGGCCACCAAGGACCCGAAAAAGGGAGCTTTTTCCACTACCATTGGGACCTGAAATAAGAGTAAATCTCATTGTCAACATTTCACATAAACGGAATTTCATGCAAGATGTATGGACTATGCACACTGAGAATTTAGATGTTACAAGATAATTTAAGAATACGAGCATTCAATTCAAATCATATCCTTCAACGGGATGCACTTAAACAGCATATGCACAATTTTGAGTAGCAACTCCTAGTAAGTAATAACTGAGCTGACTACCAAATGATTGCCTTTAATACAACATTTATTGATATAACCGAGAACTTGTGAATGTTATATTATCCAACTTTGTTTCATTGTCTTAATTGATTTTCTTTCACGAACCAAGGTACAAATGTATGAAACTGAATTCAGCCTGTTTTCAAATTACCATAGAACCTAACACATTCTAAGTGTATTTAGGTCCTAATAACGTATAATGGTAAAAGCATTAGCCTATGAGCTCCATAAAAAACTGAAAAACAAATAGCAATTAAGAAATGCCACTGCAGATAATTTCATAATTACAAGATCAGTTGACAGTTGTGATGCAGAAATGACTGTTATTCGCCAGTAAAATGCAAGTTCTTTAACTTCTAGTTTTATGAGATTACTCAAGTCTATAAGCAAACGAAATAGAGAGGTCAGACATGAAACTACTTGAATGTCACAACGTATCCTATTTCATAGTTCATTACTTCAGTCAGTCTGATACCTGGATATTATTTACAGATGCTCTAGAACATGTAAAAGAAAAACATGCATGACATTCTCATGAGTGCTGGCTAAGTAATGTGTCTGTTCATTAAAGCAAGCATTGCAATAGTTAAGCCAAAAGTCTAAATTAAATTGATAAGAGAGGATTACCGGTGATTAAAAGATTAGACCCAGTTTCTACTCGGAGAGTTAAATCGTCAACCAAAACATTCCCAGCGGGTGTCACCACCTGCAATCATTTCATATCAGAATGATGGGAATTACGTAAGCAAACAGAAAGTGAATATGCTCCTCCAAGCATGCTATTACCTTAACACCTGAAAATTCTATATGGTTTGCTTCGCTGATATAATTTCCAGCAGAGGAATTGTGATTCAATGATCTATCACGGACCCCAGACAGCTCACGTGAAACATCTAGTAGCTCACGAATCCGGTCTGCATAGCCACTGTCAAATTACAGTGAAAGTCCATTGTCAATCATGTCACAAAAGAATATCAGAACTCAAAGACAGCAGAATAGCATCAGAGACAGCAGGTCAAAGGACCACAGTAAAGTTTGCCCTGCAAAATTACAGCCATAGTTGCATATATAGGCCACAGTTGTCTATATATACAAACTATAAAGAAGAGAACCCATTTAAATAATCCTAAATATGGAAGGTCCCAGTGTGAAATTCTAATGGCTCCGCCAGTTCTCATACACTACAAGACGCAAAAGGTTCCTAAATCCAACAATAGGCAACAGATCAGACTGATCAAGACACTGCCATAAATTGTGTCGTTTCAAAAGAACTCCTAAAATATGTAAAAGAATGACACTGAAAAACATAAGCTCACAATATATCAGCAAGTACTTAAACATTTTCGCTTCTATCAAATGTGTAGTAACTTCTGAAAGTTGCAAGTAATGCATCGTAAAATAACAGGATTGGAAATGAAATGAAACTATTCGGTGTTGTCAATAGTTTTCATGATCGATGGATTTACCTCAGGATATTCAAACGCCTAGAGCTGATAGAGAGGGTGCCGAGAGACTGAAATAGTGCTATGATCACACTCGTGTGGTATCGAAGGTTACTCAACATATCAGCCCTTCCTAGGGTAGATGAATCAGGTCTAAGGTCGCCGGAGAAGAACGGTTCGATAATAAGGACAACTGCTACAGTGGCACCAAAGTACTTCAGAAAGAAATCTTGAATCATGCCGAACCACCAGTTTTCATGGAGTACATGCTTCAAGTGCCCAACAAGAGCTCGGAATCGCTGCATAATATGGTATTCTTCTCTCTGCTCACCACCATAAAATGCTACACTCTCAGCGTGAGTTCTTAAGCGTGAATGAAGTTGACGATACTCCCCTTCTAAATGCTGCTCTGTGGATTTCATCTTTCCAAAAGCAGGGGAGAAATTTCTAATTGCTCCACCAGCAACTAGTATATATCCCTGAAAGCATTTTGCATATTAATACATTATAGGAAGACCAAGGAGGCAAAATGTATCGAAATTGAGCAGTGCTCCTCATTGGTAGGGGTATTATTGTGTATCAAAATTACAAATAATTACCAGAATCCAAAGCATGTATTTTGGACTAGCATAAGAACAGAGACGCCAGGTATATATCAGCCCTTCTGCAACTGCAGCCAAATCATCCTGTACAAGTTCACTAAGTTCAGAACAGAACTTTGGAATATCACTCGCAATCCTTTGTTCCGGGTTTGATATTCGATGATCCACATGAGAGATCTTGTAGTAAACCATATTCTGGACATACAGAAGAAAAAAGCAGCAAGATATTAACACTGTATTCCAAAAGTACAAACCATCAAGCTAATACCCAAACTATTGGTTAACTTGTATTCTGAAAGTACATCAGTAAATGCACCATATGGATCTTCTGTACTTTTATAACATTTTTTTCAACTAGAAGAACGTGAAGTGATATGACCACTACTTCAACATCAAATCAGAAAGAAAAAATATGACCTGAGATGGCAATACAAACAGAATTGATGCCATCTCCAATAAATTACATAAATTAAATAGAGAAAGCAATCAACTAGCATACAAAAATTGCTACTAAGGGAAGAGGGGAAGGAAGCCAACTAGAAGAAACAGTAAACAGATTGCTTCATGAAAAACCTGGAAGAAACATATCACATAAAGGAGAGTGTTCATATTAAATTGAAAAAGAATGTCACATGAAAACTAGATCAGTAATCCCCCAGTACTCTATAGTTTTGGGTTTTGGGTTTGTAAGTTTATATTCAGCTAGCAACAAGGTGCATGTATGTTATTCTTTCATCAGCTTGTTATATTTGCAGCACTGACAATACTTTTAAGCCACTGGTTATCATAATCCATGACATAATCCTCCCGAGCATACTGACTTGGAACCATATGAGTCCATTTTACTTCTTATACCATAAGTCCACTGATAGACAGAAACTTGGAAAATAAACATTAACATATTCTGGAGACCAACACAAGTGAGGAATGTTCAACCACTATAATCATAATTGATCAACTGGTGTACCTGGAAATAATCGGCATGGACGAGGTCTGTTAAAATTTTCTTGAAGCGCAAGTTCAGAGACCCAGTTAAGTATTTCGATGTCTGGTATACTGCTGATTGGAGGAAGCACAAGATCAGATTCTCTATAATTAGGCGTGTAAAGGTCGGAACCCGCCGAAGAAATGCCGCTTTAAACAGAAATCCTTGAACTTTTGCTAATCTGTGCCCCACAGCAGTACGCAGCACCTGAAAAGAAAAACATACCAAAAGTAATGTCTCCATTCATTAAATACTTAGCACACTTCAAATGCCATCTCAACAGAACGTAGTAGTATCAGTGCTTTCTTTTTTCTATATCATCGCATCTGTGTACTACATCAGAATGGTCCTTCTCATACTTGCTATATCCACCATGCAATTATCAATCTGCCTGCTCTATTAAGGAAGTAGAATAGGTGTCATGGATCCAAGCAGTATGCTCTACGCTGTCTTTACTATTAGCAGGACCAGCATGATTGCAGGCCAGATCGACGGGCGGTCACAAAAGTCATTCTGTTTTTGTACACATACCAAAAGGGGGAACTTAATTATTGTGCAAAGCTTAAACTCAAAGATAGATAGCTGTTGGCTTCTTCGGGCACGGTAAAAAAACATGACATTGCTTATGAAGAACTGCCAATTCTGCCGGAAAAAAAATCACTGAACTTACGGCGGTCAACATCAAGCCAAGAAGGTATCGCGTGCCGTTGGGGCCAATCTTCTTGAGCAGGATAGCGGCCAGGAAATGCAAGGACTTGAGCGCGCTCTTCCGGCGCTTGGTCGTCCCGGCCAACCGGCCATCCGTGCCGTTGTGGCCCGGCCTTTCCCCATTCCTGGCCAATGCATCGTCACCGTTGTTGGCGGCTTCCGGACGGCCTCTCCTCCTTTGGCCCCGGCCCGACCGCGCGTACGCCAACGCCCCGCCGGCGACCAGCGCGCCGGAGACGACCGCCAGCGTCCTCCTGCTTCCGCCCAAAATTGACAAGATTCAATCATCAAGATTGCGAAAGATATATATGTTCGGATGCCAATCAGGGAGGACATGGTATGGGGTGAAAAAGGACGGGACTTTGGTTGGAGCTGAGCACGCACGCACCTCCGGGACGCCAGGAGCCCCCGCCCACGCTCGGTGAGCTGCAGCAGCTGCAGGGACGGCATCTCCCCGGAGCGGCAGGCCGCGAGGCGCGACCTCCCCGGAGCAGCGGGCCGGGCGCGCCGCCGGAGGGGGGGAAGATCTTGCTATCTACGGCAGCGACGCGCCAGCCGCCGCGGGACCGAGGCCCTTCTCCCGTCCTCGCGGCGCATCGTCGCTGAGCCCTGCGTGCGTCCGCCGGCACCGGGACGGGAGCACAGCCGCCTCCGCGGAGATCGCCGCGGGCCGGCGGGCGGATTGGGGCGCACAGTCGAGGGAGGGGAATCTTGCGGGGTGGTCAACTCGATCTCGGCGGAGGCGGAGAGATCCCCGGCGGTGGGGGGCGGTAGATGCCGGGAAGCGGGTAGAGGAACAGAGGAGAAGAGGATTGGGGGAGTAAAAAAATGGTGGCGAGTACGAGAGACAAGTTGATGGGATTCAAGAGAGGGTGTGCGACAGCGATAGAGAGAGAGAGATTTGGAGGAGAAGACTCAACTGCATTGCTGCAATTTGCAAAAGCATCCTAATCATTTTTCTTGTTTTTTTCCTCTCTTGTATGCTTTTCTTGGGTGTCAATCAATTGTGTTATGTGTTTCATTTCTATTTGAGTTATTTTCCGTAATTTGGTTTTTAAAACAATATATATAACTCAAACTTGACGCCCAAGTTCAAAATTGTAAAGCCGCGTCGGATGCGAGGAAAGGTATAAATGTCAAGGCATGGTGTTTGACTTTTGACTAGGTCCTTCAAACCTACGCGTCACCAAAAGAGTGGAGTATATAACAATATTCCAAATGGTATCGCGGAATACTTTGGCAGTTTTAAAATTTAAAAACTTTCATGGGACGGTGAGAGTCATGTTTGGTCAGGTGAGCAGATCGCAGCTGAGTGATTGTAGATGTCCCAACCCCGTTCCACCGAGTTTGGGAAAATGAACCATAGCAGACTCCGCGCCTGGGTAGGAACCGGACAAAGATTGAGAGATGGTCAACCATCTTTCTAGAGAGAGAGGGTCCCTATTAAGAAAGAGTGTGTGTGTGCGCCAGCGATAGAGAGAGATTTGGAGAAACCTCTTTTGCAATTGCATTTCTACAATTTGCATAAGCGTCCTAAGCCTTTTTCTTGTTTTCTCTATCTTATGTGCTTTTTGTGTCAATTGTGTTATGTTTTCCGTTTTTTGATGAATTATTTCCATAACTTAATGTTCTTTCATAATAACTCTTATGTATAACTCGAAGCTGAAATCCAAACCAAAATTACAAGGCTCGGTTGATGCAAGAGAAAAGGTATCGATGAAGAGATTATATCTGCCTTTTGAATATGTCCTTTAAACCTACCCGTCCAAAGAGTGAAGTCCATAACAGTATTCCTAATGGTATTGCGCAATACTTTGGCATCTCTTCAATTTTGAAACTTTCATAGGACGATGAGAGCCACGGCTAGCCAGGTGAGCGGATCGCGGCTTGAGGGTTGAAGTTGTTCCAAACTCTTTCTATCAAGTTTGGGGAAATGAAAACCCTTGTAGGCTCCTTGCCTAGGTAGAAGATGAAGATTATCATCTTAGTAGAGTGCTTGACTGGGCACAAGTACTAGTTTGACCAATGTGCTTGCAAAGTAAATTACTTTGGTGTTTAGCCTGTCCTTGTACATAAGCCAACAAAAAACACTTTGATGGGACCCCTGTAGTCGTAAATTGGGAATAGAAGGTTATTTAGAATATTACCACTCTCAAGCTTCTTAATGGAGCGTCCTTGTTCTTCATTAGAAATTGTTCATGATGTTTCATAGCAGCATCCAGACAAATTGATGTGATTCAAGAGAAAAGGGAAAGTGAGGATGAGAAAGATAGAAATTTGGAGTGAGGAATCAAAACATATTGTACTCAGAGCAAACTCATGCAACCTCATTGCCAGTGTACCCTATTTGCAAGTGCATCCTAGGCCTTTTTCTTTATCATTTTATCTCTCGGTTGTGATTATCTCTATTGTTTGATGCTTATATTTTTGGAATAGATAAATCCCGAATGTTCGGATTTTAAACATGTGATCCAGAACGTTTTTTGATGGCAACTTTAGTTGCTGCGAGGTGGCAACTTTAGTTGTTAACACATGACAACTTTGTTCAAGTTTTATTTTTTCGTCAGAAAATTGCCGTGTTTTCTCACCATCGCCTTAATTAAAGTTGCCATGAAAAGAGTTCGGATTAGCATGCCTAAATCCCGAACGTTCGGGACTTATTGAGGTCCTATATTTTTGTTGGATTATTTAGTTTTTAATGTTGGAGCACACGAGTAAACATTGTGCATTGGAAATATATATATATATATATATATATATATATATATATATATATATATATATATATATATATATATATTAAATGTGCAAAAAAATATGTGGTTTCTAAGACAAAAGGCGAAGATTGATTAACATTTGAAATAAACAACTTTGTGCTTATTATTCTTCCCTAGATACCAGAACATTGTGGTATGGATCCTCTATGGCGGGTTCTTGCTCTTTAGTGCATTGATGGAGCATTCTTGAGCTGCTTGTGGACTTGCTTATTGTTCTTCCCTAGATGTTAGCATGCAAACAAAGTTGACGAGACGAGATTTATTTAATAAAAAGAGATAGGGATGACAAGAAAGAAGGAGTTTGACTAAAATCTACTCTATCTGACATGAACTCACACAATAGTGTTTTTTTACTTTGATCACTTGCAAGAGCATCCTATATGTATTTTTTGTTTCTTTTCATTTTTAGTTGTGCTTGTGTCATGTCTGATACTTCTCTATTTTAATGAAATTAAATGGTTTAATATTTGACTACACATGTTATCAATGGGCATTGAAGAAATTAAAGATGTATAACTTTTTTCTCTATTTCTAAGACAAAAGATGCATAGACGATAGCTTATATTTGAGATATTTACATTTCTTGAGCTCACGGTGTTCTCCTGAATGCCAGAACACTATGATATCAGCTCCTCGATGGAGCTTTCTTGCACTTTAGCTCCTTGACAAAACGTTCTCGCTTTTTCGTATGAAATTATTCATGTTATGTCGTAGTGAATACTTGACAAGTTGTTTAGATTTAAACCAAAGAGAGAGCGGCACCGAGAAAGAGAGAAATTTGGAGAGAATGACTAAAATATACTATAATTGGCGCGAACTCACGCAACTTGTTGCACAATTTGCTCATTTCCAAAAGCATCATATTTTTTCGGTCTTCCTTGGTTCTTTCATCTTTTACTCATGCTTGTGTCAACTGTCAACATGTAATGCTTTCCTATTGTGTTTGAATCTCTATATTTTGGTTTTTTGACGAAAATATGCTTTAAATATTTCACCAAATGCATTGTATAGATAATGCTCTTTTGATAAACTTAACCTAGAGAACAATCCTTTGCGGTTTCCAATACAAAAACTTGCCTAGAAGATGGAATACATTTCATTACATTTCTCTAGAGCTTCTCGTGTTGTACTTCCTCCGTTCCTAAATATAAGTCTTTGTAGGGATTCCACTATGGACTACATACGGAGCAAAATGAGTGAATCTACACTCTAAAATGCATCTATATACATCCGTATGTGGTTCATAGTGAAATATCTACAAAGACTTATATTTAGGAACGGAGGGAGTACTAAATAAAGAAACATTCTAATGATTTTTCTTTTGTACGAAATAAGAAACATTGTATTGATATATCAGTATATCCATTGTCTCTCTAGATATTACCGTGTTCTCATAGATAAAAAGAACCGGTAAATGATGATGTTTTGTTCGTAAGATGGTGCATTTGAGCGAAATCAGGTATTGGTCCGGTGACTACTTCTTGCTTTGGAGATGGAATATGTTTTGAGTTCTTCACATTTGAGATTTATGTACCATGTTCTCCTAGAAAATGAACATTGTTGCCTCATAACCTTCGTATTGAACATTCTTGATCTTCTTACAAAATTGTTCATGTTGCATCGATCGCATCATGTGAAGTTTTTTTTTTCTCTTTAGAGAGAAAATATGCCTTAGGCGAGGAAAAACATGTGCCCTCTCATGATCTACCTAGTTTTCAATCTATTGTCATAAGATATTTATGGTTGTTTCCATCCAAAATCTTCTATTCCTAAATAGCTAGAACCCACTAGCTATTTCTCCTAGACATGCAACTATGCCACATGAGCAAGTAATGCGTGCAAGTCATAAATTACAATATTTTTTTGCATTACTCTATGAATGCATGCACCACATCATCAATTCATGCATGTTACTTATGAGTTATTTTTTTGCATTAGATTTTGTATTGACAATATATGTGTTGGTTGCTTGCATCATACCTATGTAGTTCACATTCACATTTTCTGTTAGAAATGAAATTCATTTAACTGCAATTCATTTTTTCTCTTTGTATACCCTTTGTATTTCACTTCCATTTTTAAGCTTACATCCGCTTCCCATTAGCTACAGATGTTTTTGTAGCAATTTTTATGCATTCTTTTAGCAAGTTTCTCTCAGCAACGCGTCGAGGCATCATTTAGTTATGCAAATTAAGCCAACCAAGTAGGTGGCGATAATTATGCAAAACCAAACCATCAATGTTTCTATGAGGGGGGCAAAGCAGCAAATGGTTCGGAACAAATCAGGCCAATCAATGTCGCAACAGAGAAATTTGAGCACCACAATTTTTTCCACATGGATCTTGTGTGTAGCTTGTATAAAATTGAAAGAGTGTGGGTCCTTACATTCTGAGATTCCCCACATGGCGAAACCGTAATTTCTTTGTCAACCCTGTGGAAAACTCGACACCTGTCCACTCACAACGCAATATTCCCCATTATTAGAAACAAAAAAAAAAAAGATCCCACAACTTATTTAAAAAAAAGATCCTTCAATAAAGGGAAACAAAATAAAAATCAAATGACTCTGCATGTGATCTAGGAAGTACATGCAACGTGTTGAGATCCTCTGCAGTACTGTACGGTGCTGAAGTGCGGATGACATGTGTGGCCGGAAAAAACATACAGAAATTACAAAGTCTGTGTAATAAGGAAGGGAGAGGAAAAGAAAAAAAAAAGGTGCGTGCATAAGCAATAGAGAATTTGCAAAGGTCTGGTTTGGAAGTGTGCCACATGTACCGTTGGTTGGGGCGTCGTTTTTAATTTGATGATGGATCCCTTTTCCTTTCTCTATCAACCTCAGCTTCCATGCACAGTGACCACACGCACCCATGAACGACGATGGAGCTTAGACGGCAAGCACTCAACAGAACCCATGAAGAAGAAACTAAGCGGACGCAACACCGCAACAGCAAACGTGTGTCGTGTTGGGCACTTCACTTCGGTTATTATGTCGTGAGCTTCCATGCATCTCCTTCCTCCTCCTCGGCGACCAAACTAAAATTAATGTGTCGCTTCTAGAAGACATTGCAGATTCCAGATTTACGCCGCGGTAAGATGGATCGATTGACATTGCAGATTTCACCATCTTAATTAACCGACTAATTAGTCAACCTGTGGTCGGATGGTTAGAGTGACAGTCGTATCCCCAGCCCATCAGGATTCAAGTCTCTGTGCTTGCATTAATTCTGAATTTATTTTAGAATTTCCGGCGATGCGCTTTCAATGAGAGGAGACGTTCCTGTCGACGATGAGGCGCCTACGATGACTTCGTAAATCTCAAGATGATATGCCGATTCAATTTTTCGAAGGTGCTCATAGGGCAAGGTATGCGTGTGTTCGTTCATATTTGGGTCGGCCAATATATAAATTAGCAAGCTGGGCACTGCTATTGGATTCTATAAGAATCCTATAGCAACACGACATTGGTATGCTATGTGCCGCGAGGTGGGGAACGGAGGTGGGAGGGGGGGTGTGGATGGGATGACATGGTCAATTGTCTTTGTGGTATGTGTTTGTGTGAATTTCATCGAAAACACGTGTCATGTGTAATTAATGTCGTCTTTCTCCTCCCGTCTAAACTGTGCCTCCAACGAAAGTCATTGGAAGGAAGAACACCGAGTCTAGCACAATTAATGCCCACTAGGCCACTACCAAACGGTCAATTTTCGAACAAAATCACTTTTCTTTTACAATTTTGTCATAATTTAGCATGATTTGGGCCCCTTTCAAAAAAATAGATCCTCATATGACTTTCTTTTGGGACGCCAACATTCATGGCGTTTTGGTTGCATGGAAAATGATATGCCCCTCTCCCCCGGCCAAAACACATTAATCGTTCGTGGCGTTTTATCCTTTGCCAAAGACGCCACGTCCCACGGGAGAAACATCATGGGTGAAAGGCCCATGGACCATGGCGTTTTCCGTGCAACCCAACGCCATGGATGTTGGCATCACCAAAGAAGTCAGATGATGATTTTCTTTTGAAAGAAGGTTAAATCGTGCTAAACTTTGCTAAAAAGGTCAAAATGGTGATTTTGTCCTCATGTTACATCCGCGAAAAAGTAGACTTGGTAAGTGAAGAACGGCATGGCAAAGCGGGTGACAACTTCTAGTGCGTATGTATGCATGCTCTTATATTTAGAATGTGGACACAATTCTAGTTTTTTTTAAAATAAAAATGATGTGTGTTGATTAAGGGAACACATAATCGTTATAATCTTGTCTTGCCCGATTCAACATGCAGGTTGTAAGACATTACACCGCCACACACACAATTCAAACTAATCAAGCTAGGCCATCGGCCACGGAATTTTCACTATGGTGAACTTTTGTGATCCTTAAATCTAGCTTGATTATCATTTTGTATTGGCTTTGTTATAACTTTTATTTGTTGGTTACACTTACAGTGTGGGAAATGTATGCAAGTCTCAGAAATCGAAAGAGAGGGAGTACCTGACTGTTGAAAATAAAGGTATTTATAAGAACACAGCCGCCGCCTGAGGCTCCTCTTCCCTAAAAATTTCAGGGTTTCTCCGCCTTCCGCCGGCGCTGCCGGTCTGCCTCATCCCTAGGGGCCTTAGGGCCATGGGTGCGCCGTGGATCCCGGTCCTTGCCGTCGGAGAGCTCTATTTTTAGATATTTCTTTGAGTTTTGTTAGGGTTTGTGTCCTGTTCAGAAAAGCGAGATGGCGGCGGCTCCCTTAAGATGGAATAAGGTTCTCCCCGCCTAGCCCCATTCCGATGGTGCGTATAGCATCGTCAGTAAACGTATGGAGGTGTGTCTCCGATGATTCTATCTATGATGTATCTGGTCATTGTGCGTCTTCATTCATGTGCCTTCAGATTGGATGCTTCTGATCTACGCTACTCTTCATCGACACTACAGGGCCTTAGCACGACGCCTTTCTGATTGTCTACTACAATAAGTTTTGCCCGGCTTCGGCGAGGGACGGGCGATGGCGGCGGCGCGCCTTCGGCTCGTTTGAGTGCTTGTAATCATCGCTAGGTGGTCTGCGGATCTGAATGCAGTTTTTACCATTTTCGGTGTTCGTTGTACTACCATGACTGAAGATAAATAAATTAGAAAAATTTCCCGCAAAAAATAAAATAAAGATATGTAATTATTACTACCCCTTTGATCCATATTACACGTCTTAGATTTGTCTATATAAGAATGTATCTAACATATATGTTTTACTGTTAGATCGGAGGGAGTAAGTGCAAAATCGACATTAATCAGGTTGGGGCATTTCCGTGCTCGTGCTCCATGGATCCCTTCATTTGAAACATTCAAATATCACATTTCAAAGTTTCGAATATTCCCAAAAACAAATTCCACATTGGCATTTGGATGTATATTACATGTGTGTAAATTTCTAGTAGAAAATACATTGATTCACGAGCTTTGTTCAATTCAAAATCGGCAATTTTGTCATTTTTTTTGTAGCTCACGTGTCAATGTGTGTTCCTTCATAAATCTTGCACACGAGCAGTGTACATCCGTATGACAATGTGTACTTATTTTGAGAATTTTTTTGAGCTTCGAAACATTTGTTGTGGATTCTTAGAAAAGGAAAAACTGAGCCTCTGGAGCTCGAGCACCAAAACACGTTTCTACATTCATCACACACGCATATAAGTACTCCCTCTGTTCCAAATTACTCGTCGTGGTTTTAGTTCAAATTTAAACTAAAACCACGACGAGTAATTTGGAACGGAGGGAGTACATATACAAAATCAAATGCAAGCTACTCCCTCCGTATTATAATGTAAGACGCTTTTTGAAACGATTATAGTGTAAAAAAACGTCTTACATTATAAGACGAAGGGAGTAGATTTTATATTTAGGATTGCCTAGCTCCGACACGTACGTGCGTAGTACGTTTGGCTGTGGGCCTGCTGCCATTGCTCTTGGGAAAGAAGCTCCAAGAACCAGCGCAGCACGTCCCTCTCCATCGTCACATGCTGAGCAGACAACAACCTCCACTGTACGCTAGCATCTCCCATGCATCGTAACGTGTCCGTACGTCGTGCGTGCATGATGACCTGGCTCTAGCTCTAGCTCTAGCTCTAGCTTGTGGGTAGATTCACTGGTGACAAGGATGTGCACGTGGCTACCTCCACGGTGAAATCAAAGCAAGGTAGTACTCCCTCTATTCATTTTGTAAGACAACTGAAATTAAAATGTTTTAGATGATGTTTTAAGGGGCTGTTTGGTTTGTGACTAACTTTGCCGAAGATTGCCACATCTAAGGTTAGACAAGTTTGACCAACTTAGATGAATGTTTGGTTCAAGCCACACTTTTGGCAAGCCACACTTAGGCCCCACATGGCATACATATAAAAAGTGTGACAAGATTCCCTTAGACTTGCCAACTTGTGGCTCTCATTTTGATTAACTAACCTTAGGCAAGTTTAACAAAAATGTATGACAAATTGTGGCAATGTTAGGCCTAGAAACAAATAGCTTCTAAATGTCTAAAATGTCTTTAAAAAAGAACGGAGGGAGTAGTAGGGATTTTCGGTCACAACCACGTGAAAGAGTTTAATACTAGTTAATTAATTAATTTACATCGATCTTACGTTGAACTCTGGGATAAAAGAAGAAGAGTCGTTGGTACCCAAGCTTAGCAAAGAAGAAGAAAAGGTTTTTGAAGTTGGTCATGTCTGTTTTTAGGTTTGACTTTTCTATGGGTTGACGAATTATCGTCCGTTGTGGGCTTTAATTTCGCTGCTTCTTTGGTTTGAATGTAGTGCAAGGTCCACAAGAGGCATACACCCATCAGAGGCCGAAATGCGATGCTTAATAGGACGGGTTTTAAGGAACCCATTTTGAAAAGAAAATAAATCAAAAAATATATTGAAGTTTCAAAATAAATACCTTTTCTACAAATACATATACATGTTCTCCAAGTATATGTAAAGATTTATTAAATAATATTATTATTTAATGACTACACAAAAAGGAAAAATATTAACTCAAATATAACAAAGAGAAAGGCCATCTTAATCTATGTATTTTTTTGTACATCACACATAAACATAAATGCTCATGAATTTTCATACATAATAGAAGCGTTGGGTGTTGTTATGTTACATAAATTTTTTACTACCTTTATTTTAAAATATAAGGTGCATTAGTTTTTTGAAAAGTCAAAACTCTTTAAATTCAACCAAATTTGTAGAGTAATATATCAATCTCCATCATGTCAAATCGGCATAATTAGATTCATCATGAAATTGCATTTTATATTTGATTTATGTAGTATTGTGGGTGTTGATAATTTTGCCTCTGAACTTGGTCAAAGTTAAAGAAATTTGTTTTTTCAAAAAATAACGCACCTTATGTTTTGGAATCGAGGGAGTATTTGGTTTGGCGACTGGGGCGGATGATGGAGTGTGTTTTCTTTTTATTTATAATGCAGTGTTTTGGTAAGCATTTCACGATGTGATTCTGTATTATTTGCTAATCACCATATTTGTGTAGGAAATATTTCTACGTCGGTGGTTGCATCTACTATATTGGTGCTACAATATCACATGTTGGAGCTTCTTTTTTCTAGATGATGCGAGGGTGCGCATAACCGATATGTTTTTTATGGGCCGATTGTTGTCGATTGATTTGAAAAAATGTTGACCCTATCAAATTTTGAACCAAATCCAAAATAAACATCTTAATCGAATGGGGGAGGTTCAAAATTAGGGAGCATCATGAATTACAAAATTTGAATGGGAGAACTCCTTGCTAAATTGTTGACCCTGTCAAAATCAGGTGACCCAATTCCAAATTAAAGACATCAATTGACTGTGAGGTCTCACACATTAGGGAGCATATGTATAAAAAGATATACTGAACATATATTCTTATGTGTATTTTTCAGATTCTTTTGGAATGTAGAAAATACATTTTTATTTTCTTATGCGTATTTGTTGCTTTTTTTTCCAGGTTGCGTGCGGTGGCGATAAGCTGTCGTTTAAACCGCTCTTGGTCGAGTGGGTCCTCAGGGACAATGAAGTCTTTGTCCCCCAAGCTGACCTCCTTCTCGAAAATAGGGAGATAATTATTGTTTTCGGAGTCATTGAGATCTTCAAGATTGAGCAGATCTTCGCGCTCCTCGTGGTCGTCTGGTCGTTGCTCGTTGGCGGCGGGGTCGTCAAGGTTGTCCGCATTGTCCGGGGTGACGTTTTCTCCTGTGTTTGTGTTGCTTGTACGGCCTCGACGCCCTTTGGAACGTAAGCTCATATATCACACCTACTCATGACATAACCCACTTCTTTTTCGACGATACTTTTGTGTGCAGATTCATCCCTTAGCTTGTAGGGCACAATGTTATCAGTCATTTCCCCTGAACTACACTTAACATCATTGTGTCCCTATCCTCAAGAAACGTTGTGGTCGTCGTTGATGCGGCTTTCCGGACAGAGAGCTGTTGGCTTCTTGAAGCCTCGCCAAAGTAGAGTTGGTCATCAACTTCCACCGTTGACAGTCAAATCAACTTGCTAGTCTCATACACCATTGATGATGCAGACCGAGGCTCTCATACACTCTTCTTGATCTTGATCGTAAACTCCTTCAATGTTGAAACTACATGAAAGTTGGCTAGATAAAACAAAAAAGTGCCACAAAAAGAGCCTTAAATAAACAAGTTCAAGAATAAAACATTTATCAGATAGAGTTGCCTTATGAAATCCTATGCTCACTGACTGAAGCTATTGGTGAACTAGAAGTGACACTATAATTTTTATATTAAACATTTATACTTATTTCAAATAATTGTATGATATTACAACTTTAAAGATTATAATTTATACCAAAGAACTACCATATTAAACCAAAATGATAAATATATAGTTATAGTGTTTTTCGTTGTATGATGTAACAATAGTTATATTTAAATTAAATTAATGTGTTTGTGCTCGCATAGACTTTAATATTGATTTCTAAAGATAATAGTGCTTTATTACTAGATAATCATATCTATAGAAACGTCTAGAGTTTGATAATCGTGTCTTGCAAATTAGGATCAGTAAAAAGTTAATATCGTGTGCATGGTATGTGTCTATCTATTCAAATGTCCGTACATATTTTCTAAAATGGACATTTTTTAGAATGTCATGAACATATTCTAAAACACCTTATGAAATTACTTACACATTTACCTTTTTTTAACACTTAATTAGAAAAGCAACACAAATAAAATATAAAATAAATAAAAGCTAGCAAACCTATATTAATGGGTTGGCCAATATATAAATTAGCAAGCGGGGAAGTGCTATTGGACTCTATGAGAATCCTATAACAATCCGGTACTGGTATGCTATTGGTCACTTGTCTTTGTGGACGGGCCTTGTGTGAACTTCATCGAAAACAAGTGTCATATGTAACCCCTAGAGAAAAGTAATCCCCTCTCGTTAGGGTTTTTCATCCTCTCGGCGGCGGCGGCGACTGATCGCTCCTCGCCACCGTAGAGATCTCCTCTCCCCTCGCCCCTCCTCTCTCTGCCATTTCACGGTGGAGGAAGGAGGTCAGTTAGGGTCCCCCCGCCCACGGACAGCTTTTCTCGGGCAAGAGAACTATGGATGGATCGGCTTCGGGATCGGGATCGGGGGCTCCCGTCTCCGACCTTGAAGCGATGATGGAAGAGCTAGGACTGAAGGAGGATGAATTGGAGGATGTGATCATGGAGGACGAGGAGTTGCCAGAAGAAGCAACACGCTGGATGATTATTTCTAGGGTTCATACTGAGAAAAATTATAGCCAGTATTGGTTCTATAGGAACATGCGAGTGGCATGGGACTTGGCAAAGGAAGTGAAGATCAAGCCACTAGAAGAGAACCTGTACACAATGCAATTTGGTTGCTTGGGAGACTGGGAACGTGTGATGGAGGATGGTCCATGGGCATACAAAGGGAAGACGGTGGTACTCGCACCGTATGATGGCCTTACTAAGCCGTCGATGATAGAGCTCAACAAGGTTGATATCTGGATCCAGATCCATGACTTCCCGGAGGGCTACTTCTCCAAGATTAAGGCTCTGTCTTCAACAGTCGGCGAGTTCATATATGAGCCGAGCTCGCATGATTTTGAGGGTAATTTCGTCAGGGTTCGTGTTAAAATTGACGTCACTAAACCTCTAAAGAACGCAGTTTCCCTAGTAATCTCTGCCTACAAATGATGTCCGTGCTCACAGACACATGGTGGAATCTGATCGATGTGGACTCTGTGGAAACCAAGACTCATGGCGCCATTCATTGCTGGAGTGTCCATCTTCACGAAGCGTGTGGGCTTTATCAAAAGAGGATATCACACATAAAATCACATCCACAACAGAGCCACATGCCAAGCAATGGTTATTTACTCTAATGGAGGTTCTTCCCCACGAGAAATTTGTCAAGATGGCCGTAACTCTTTGGTCGATATGGTATGCTCGACGAAAGGCAATACACGAAGGGATCTTCCAGAGCCCTCAAGCAACACATCTTTTTGTTCAGAGGTTCGTTGATGAATTAGGGAATGTTGGTAATTCACAACGTCGAGCCATTCCAAACACTCAAGCTCCATCTGTACGTCAACAGAAACCTAAAAGACCACCACCGGGATTCTGCAAAATCCATGTCGACGCCGGGGTGCGATCACGAGGAGGATCTGCAGCCGCTGTGTGCAGGGACGGAGCGGGTAACTACATGTGCAGCTCGGCCTTAGTAATCGAAGGAAGTTTTGATCCAGCCACCTTGGAAGCAGTAGCTTGCCGCGAAGCACTTTCCCTAGCGGAAGATTTGCATATCATGAATTTTGTGGTTGCCTCAGATTGCAAGCAGGTGGTCCAAGGCATCAACACGCGATCGCAAGGGCGATATGAAGCAATCATAAGCGAGATAAACCTAAAAGCTTCTGAGTTTCAGTGTATTTTTAATTTCGAGAGTCGTGCTGCAAATTATGAAGCATATAGTCTAGCTCAATTTTCTTTTTCTAGAGGTCCTGGTTGTCATGTTTGGTTTGGTCTGTCTCATGACCAAAGACGTGTCCCACAACATGTGGAATTTGATGAATAAAGTGGGTTTTTTACCCCTAAAAAAATGTAACTAACGTTGTCTTTCTCCTCCCATATAAACGGTGCCTCCAACAGAGAAGTCATTGCAAGGAAGGACACCGAGTTTAGCACAATTAATGCCCACTACCCAACAATCAATTTACAAACGAAATCGTGCATTTGCCAATTCGAGAGGTTACACGTTGGGTTGTAAAAAATGTTCAAGCTCCATGGGTTATTCATGTTTGACCCGATTTTGCACAGTCTGAGCCCAAACTCGAGCCCCGAGCAAGCTGAGCTAAATCCTTTTTTTTTAAGGATCAAGCTGAGCTCAATCCTGAATAGTTTGATTAGCACATTTTGATACATATCTATATGTGATTTTGTCTAGCCGAGCCGGTGCCTGTTTAACCCAATCCCACAAAGGATCGTCTACGAAACTAGTATCAAAATTATCCGGACCATATTTTCAAGTGCCATTCTTTTCTTCATTTTATCTGGTTAACGAGCTTTGCCATTCTTTTGCAGCCCGATCCTTCACGAGCTTCTTCTGAACCAAGGTAAAGCCTAGCATCAAGTTCAAGGACTAATCTGTAACCCTACGTACGCGTGCGTACGTATTAGTTATTTTGCAGCCGTGCAGTTGCATGCCCGGTCAGGTCACCATACGTGGGTTGGATGTTGGAACTGCGTGGCAACCAGAAAATGAATGCGTGACAAGCGTGCAAGTGCTTATTGCATGACAGCGGCAACACATGCATGCGTGCACGGTTGCCGTACGTGCTAGCTACGTACAGTTGAGTACACAGACAGATGCCGTTGGCAATACACTGCTAGTGACGTCTATATTGGGGAACGAAGGGAGTACTCCCTCCTCGGGTTTGTTGGACTTCTTGTATGTTGAGCCAAAATTTGGCCATCTACATGACTAGCAAAACATAAGTATATGTTACAAAAGGTATATCCTTGGATTCGTAACCGAAAGAGGTTTCTCATGGTATAATTTTTTCGAAATGATAACGCCCACACGTGTGGCATGTGTGCACTTCGCCCACACGCGTTTTTTTTTTGCGGGGGAAAGCATTTCATTACTTAATTGATAATGTTTTTACAATCATTCACAATGATAATGCTAATCTCCTGAGGAATATTTGCTAACCAACATGACGTTCGTTCTTGTGCTCGTCCAATGGATGCCATAGCATGCGCAGCCTTGTTCTGCATCCGACTAATCTTCGTGATTTGAGCTTGCCTCTCCTTCAGTAGGTCTGAATCTGAGTGTCACATGAGCATCATCGTGTGTGTGAGTGTTGGAGAGTTCGCCCACACGCCCCGCATCATGCGGTTTGCCAGTTGCGTTGTGTGGGCAAATTAGTTTCTGCCCACACAACCACCACCTAGTCCACGCGCGTGTGGGCGAACTGCTTTTCGCCCACACGACACTCGTACGTTGTTGGATGGCAACTGCAGTTGCGCGTACGTGGCAACTACAGTTAACCAAACAGAGATAGTTGCCATGCTTTTACAACTACATTTGCCATTCCGGATGGCAATTAAATCGTCACCCCGCGGGTACCTAACGTAGCTGCACCAGGATGTGTGGGCATATTTGCTTTGTGCCACACGCGCGGGATGGGGATGAGTAGTGCTTGTTGGGCGTGTAGCACGAACTAGCTGCGCCCACACGTGTGGGCAATTCTAATGTTCGCCCAAACACAGCCCGTGTGGGCTACCTCTTGATTATGCCACACTGGGCGTGTGGGCGAATCTTTAATATGTCATACGTGTGGGCGTTATTAGGTTAGGTGTTATCAGGTTTGTCACATGTAATTTATATTTTAGGGTCTTGATAACGCCCACACATGTGGCATACTAAACATCCGCAGCGTGAGCGTGGTTGGAGCTCTGTCGCCCGCAGCTCCTCTCGGATTGCCGCTGGGTTTCAACGCCAGCAGCGGGGCGCTGGATTTCCCGGCCCTCCTCGTGGGTCGGCTGTCCGATCTGACGGACGACCTGCTTCTGCTTATCTTCCACCAACCCAACCTGGGCTCCTTGTTGGTCCTCCGGACCACGACCATGTCCAAGCGATTCAAGGATCTCTGGCGCTCCTCTCGTGTAGTGAACCTAAGCCACCACGATTTCCAGGCTCTGGGGAGGACTGGACTCCCATCCAGCGCCAACTGTTTGTGTAGTTCGCTTTCTCCTTGCTGGATGATGAGTCGAGAGACGACATTGATACCTTTGTCCGACGGCGACGCCAACTTCGGTGACCTTGTTGACCATGGGTTGAAGCGACTCCCCTGTTCATCGACATTACTGTAGAGTTCCGCAAGCCTGTATTGAAGCTGGGGTCAGCCAATTGCACCTCAAGACTCACCACAATTTGCTTGTTCGGCGTTATCCTTACCAAAGAGTTTGAACATCATCTCACAGACAACTGCCCAGTGCTCGTGGAGCTCCGAATCGAGGGTTGCAAGTGTTTGTTCGAGAAGATAAATTCATCGAGCCTCAAGATATTTGATGCGATTGCCAATCCAAGAACCAAATTTGCAAGCAGCTTCAATCTTATCATCGTTGCACCTTGTCTGCAGTCACTATGGCTGGTGCTCCCGTGTGACCGGCTATGCAATCACATGGTCGATATCCACGACTACAAGACGCTGCGCTCCCTACCTGAGCTAAGGATCGAGCTGCTAATGGAGAAGGATACCAACATCACAGCCCAGTGCACGAGAAATAGAGGCAAAGGCTACCTTTATTAACTCCATCAAAAGCCTCACCTCCAAGTTTTCTAGTGTGACTCACCTGACTCTATGTGGATTCAGCAATAGGGTACGTGGCCATGTCTTCCGGTTCCTCCTTTCTATAGCATTGTGTGTGCTTGATAAAAAAAAATGATAGCTACTAATATTACAGAACACTAACTACCTGATATCTCTATTGTGTAGCTACTGATGCAAGAGCTTGACTAACCATTCATCATGTTAGAAAAGTTAAACAGACTGTCTATCGCTTATTGCGACGTTGGGTTGGAATTGCAAACCTTGGCAAGAGTAATCAGAAATATCCCGAATCTCGAGCGGCTGTGGCTCAACATGTGCAAGGTAATGCACGTTCACTTTAATTCTAATTATTTGTTCCTTTTTTCTTCTCCATTTTTTTGTTTCTAACATGTACGCACATTGAATAGTTTTTAGAGCGTGCGCAAAACGAAGAAGCAAATGGGCAGAATAACAAGGTGGACCCGAACAATCTGAAATTTGTGAAGGTCAATTATGAGGATGAGTCTTTAATAGACCCTACGCTCACTGACTGAAGCTATTGGTGAACTGGAAGTGTCACTACAATTTTTATATTAAACATTTATACTTATTTCAAATAATTATATGATATTACAACTTTAAAGATTATAATTTATAACAAATAACTACATAGTAAACCAAAATGATAAATATATAGTTATAGTGTTTTTCGTTCTATGATGTAACAATAGTTATATTTAAATTAAATTAATGCGTTGTGCTCGCATAGACTTTAATATTGATTTCTAAAGAGAATAGTGTTTCCTATTTTATTACTAGATATATCATATTTATAGAAACATCTAGAGTTTGATAATCGTGTCTTGCAAATTAGGATCAGTAAAAAGTTAATATCGTGTGCATGGTTGTGTCTATCTATTCAAATGTCCGTACATATTTTTTAAAATGGACATTTTTAGAATGCCATGAACATTATAAAACACCTCATGAAATTACTTACACATTTACTTATTTTTAAAACTTAATTAGAAAAGCAACACAAATAAAAAATAAAATAAATAAAAGCTAGCAAACCTATATTAATGGGTCGGCCAATATATAAATTAGCAAGCGGGGCAGTGCTATTGGACTCTACAAGAATCCTATAACAACCCAGCGTTGGTATGCTATGCGCTCAGGGTGGGGAACGGAGGTGTGTGTGTGTGTGTGGGGGGGGGGGGGGTGG
>LR738709.1:421632-528991 GCA_902687465.1 Secale cereale | reverse complement strand
GGGGGGATGGGATGACATGGTTACTGGTCTTTGTGGTCGGCCCTTGTGTGAATTTCATTGAAAACAAGTGTCATATGTAACCAACGTCGTCTTTCTCCTCCCATATAAACTGTGACTCCAACAGAAGTCATTGCAAGGAAGAACACCGAGTCTAGCACAATTAATGCCCACTACCCAACAATCAATTTACAAACAAAATCATGCATTTGCCAATTCGAGAGGTTACACGTTGGGTTGTAAAAGATGTTCAAGCTCCATGGGTTATTCAAGTTTGACCCGATTTTGCACGGTCTGAGCCCAAACTCGAGCCCCGAGCAAGCTGAGCTCAATCCTGAGTAGTTTGATTAGCACATTTTGATACATATCTATATGTGATTTTGTCTAGCTGAGCTGGTGCCTGTTTAGCCCAATCCTATATGTAATTTTACATGGAGTCTAGTTGCAGCATATGGTGCTTCCCGAGTTGAGCATAAATCCGCTTTCCTTCGAGAATTGGTGAACCTAGCTAAGGATAACCCACATCCAATGCTTATTGGAGGGGATTTTAATATCCTTAGGAACCAGGAAGAGAAAAATAATAGCCGCTTTGACACTCCCTGGCCTTTGCTATTCAATGTTGTGATTGACAGTTTGAATCTTCGGGAAGCGAGTATGTCGGGGAGGCAATTCACTTGGGCCAATAGTCGTTCCGTGCCGACATATCAGAAGCTCGATAGGGTACACATGGATACCGAATGGGAGTTAAAATTTCCTATGGTAACCATGCGGGCCCTAGATGTTGGGGAACGTAGTATTTTCAAAAAATTTCTACGATCACGCAAGATCTATCTACTAGATGCATAGCAACGAGAGGGGAGAGTGTGTCTACGTACCCTCGTAGACCGAAAGCGGAAGCGTTTATCAACGCGGTTGATGTAGTCGTGCACCTTCACGATCCGTCCCGATCTAGTACCGAACGTACGGCACCTCCGCGTTCAGCACACGTTCAGCTCGATGACGTCCTCGCCTTCTTGATCCAGCAAGACGGGCGAAGTAGTATATGAGTTCCGACAGCACGACGGCGTGGTGACGGTTGTTGATGAAGAACAATCTCTGCAGGGCTTCGCCAAGCACTACAGAAACTAGACGGAGGATAAACTAGAGAGTCGGGGTAGCCGGCACACGGCTTGGTGTATCTTGATGTGTCTTGGGTGCTAGCCCTACCCCTCTATTTATATGTTGAGCCTTGGGGTCGAAACTTGGAGTAAAAGCCTTCACAAAGTCGGTTTCACCCGAAAGGCAAGAGTCCTTCTCGGACTCCAGGGCCAGACGCCAGGGTTCCCGGCGTCTGGCCCCTGGACTCCGCAAAACTTCCTTTTGCGCCTTCCAAAAACCTTGTGTGCTTTCCCTTTTGGCCCAAATAAAGTGTTCTCGTACCCAAACACTTCGGGAAACATCCGGAACCCCTTCCGGAGGTCAAACACTATTATCTCATATATTAATCTTTATCTCCGGACCATTCCGGAGTTCCTCGTCATGTCCGTGATCTCATCCGGGACTCCGAACAACATTCGGTCACCAACATACATAACTCATTCAATACTATATCGTCAACGAAACGTTAAGCGTGCGGACCCTACGGGTTAGAGAACTATGTAGACATGACCGAGACACTTCTCTGGTCAATAACCAATAGCGGAACCTGGATGCCCATATTGGCTCCTACATATTCTACGAAGATCTTTATCGGTCGAACCGCATAACAACATACGTTGTTCCCTTTGTCATCGGTATGTTACTTGCCCGAGATTCGATCGTCGGTATCTCAATACCTAGTTCAATCTCGTTACCGTCAAGTCTCTTTAATCGTTCCGTAATACATCATCCCGCAACTAACTCATTAGTTGCAATGCTTGCAAGGCTTAAGTGATGTGCATTACCGAGAGGGCCCAGAGATACCTCTCCGACAATCGGAGTGACAAATCCTAATCTCGAAATACGCCAACCCAACAAGTACCTTTGGAGACACCTGTAGAGCACCTTTATAATCACCCAGTTACGTTGTGACGTTTGGTAGCACACAGAGTGTTCCTCCGGTATTCGGGAGTTGCATAATCTCATAGTCATAGGAGCATGTATAAGTCATGAAGAAAGCAATAGCAATAAAACTAAACGATCAAGTTGCTAAGCTAACGGATGGGTCTTGTCCATCACATCATTCTCCTAATGATGTGACCCATTTGATCAAATGACAACTCATGTCTATGGTTAGGAAACATAACCATCTTTGATCAATGAGCTAGTCTAGTAGAGGCATACTAGGGACACTCTGTTTTCTCTATGTATTCACACATGTACTAAGTTTCCGGTTAATACAATTCTAGCATGAATAATAAACATTTATCATGATATAAGGAAATATAAATAACAACTTTATTATTGCCTCTAGGGCATATTTCCTTCACTAGAGCATATCGAGGCACTATCGGATCATGCACCCATCATTCTTGATTCTAAATCTACAAGCACATCTGCTAGACACCCTTTCAAGTTTGAATTGGGATGGCTGCACCGGGAAGGCTTTGCAGACATAATCAAGAAAGTATGGGAGAGGCTCGCCATTGGTCGTACACCTATTTAGAGATGGAACTTTAAAATAAAGGCCATAAGGCAATACATCTCTGGATGGGCGAAACACACCAATGGGTTGTACAAAGAAGAAGAGCAACACCTCTCAATTATTATTGACGACCTAGACAAAATTGCAGAAACTCGCTTCTTGACTCAACAAGAGATTGAGTTGAAAAACCAATCAAATGAGAAGATTGCACGTCTTCTGCGTGAAGAGGAAATAAAATATTACCAAAGATCCAAAGCTGACTTCATCTTGAAGGGAGACAGTAATACATGATATTTCCAATTGGTCGCCAACGGTCGGCATAGGAAGAAGTGTATTTTTAGTCTCCAACGGGATGAGGGGAGGATCAAAGGGCAGCCAGAGCTCAAATGTTATATCACTAAATACTACAAATCGCTTTCTGGGGCGTCGTATGAAGGGAATTTCACCCTTGATGAGACCCGAGTAGATGATATTCCACAGGTCACGGTAGAAGAGAACGGTATCCTCACGGCACCTTTCTCTAAACACGAGGTGAGAGCAGCGGTATTCCAAATGGAACATAACAAAGCTCCTGGTCTGATGGCTTCCCCGCAGAATTCTATCAATATTTCTGGGATGTCATCAAGACTGACCTTTTGGAGTTGTTCAATTTTTCTTCATGCCGGCTGATAACCCTCAACCGTAAGGGATCGAGATAGTCTTCGCGGGTAAGAATAACCCAATTTATTGATTCGACACACGGGGAGCCAAAGAGTATTTATAAGCTTTGACAGTTGAGTTGTCAATTCAACCGCACCTGAAATATACTTACTTGCAACAAAAGATAAGTGGTAACAGTGATATGATAGTGATGATAGTGATAGTAAAAGTAAACAGCAAAAGTAAATAGCAGAAGTAAATAGCAAAAGTAGCAACTAGTGACCAGCAGGATTTAAAACACTGTAGGCTAGGGAGATGGATGGTTGGGCGCTGCATGGATGAGATATATCATGATTCTAACTTGGGGCACGACACACGGAAAAGTAATGATCATCTAGGCAAATATCAAACATTAGGCATGTATCCCGTAGGTAGTTGTACGTGCTTGCGATAAGAACTTGCACAACATCTTTTGTCCTACCATCCCGCTATGAACGGGGCCAAAAGGAACTTATGGAGATTAAGGTGCTCCTGTCAAAGAGCACCGGAACAAAGCAATAAACTCAATGGATACATGTAATCCTCAAACTACGAACCATCCCTTTTGGTGTCCCAAGCTGTCACTTTTGGGATCGCCGGTTCCGAACCGTAATAGGTGCAAACAACTCATAGGTAGGATCAAGAACACAAATATATTCATGCAAACACATATGGTCCAGATCTGAAATCATGGCACTCGGGCCCTAAGTGACAAGCATTAAGAATAGCAAGTTGAAGCAAAGATGATAAACACCATAGTAGATGATAGGCAACATGCCCCCCAACGATCTGACTAACTATTACATGATCTAACTCATCCAATCCCTACCATCCCCTTCGCCTACAGCAGGGGATTACTCACACATGGACGGAGAAGTCATGGAGGGATGATGGAGTGGTGATGATGATGACGATGGCGACGATCTCCCCTCTCTGGAGGCCAATTCAGCCTCCAGATTAGCCCTCCCGAAGAAGAACAGAGGGTGGCGGTGATGTCTACACACGCTTCTACTCTTGTAGACTATGTTGGGCCTCCAAGCGCAAGGGTTTATAGGACAGCAGCAAATTTCCCTCAAGTGGATGACCTAAGGTTTATCGAACTCAGGGAAGTAGAGGTTGAAGATGGTCTCTCTCAAGCAACCCTGCAACTAAGATACAAGAAGTCTCTTGTGTCCCCAACACACCTAATACACTTTTCAGATGTATAGGTGCACTAGTTCGGCGAAGAGATGTTAAATGGCAAGTGATATGGATGGCAAAACAAAGTAATATAAATCTGTAATAAAAAGTGCAGCAAGCAAACAAGTGGTAAACGTGAGCACAAATGGTATTGCAATGGTGGAAACAAGGCCTAGGGTTCATACTTTCACTAGTGGCAACTCCCAACAACATTAACATAATCGAATCACATGATATTTCCCATAAAACATGCAATGGAGACGCACCCGGAGGTCATTCCTTCGTGGTCAAAAGAGGACGAGAATTATGCACTACTAAGCGCCATTATGCACGTAGCATCTTTATCATAGACATACCAACCAATGCAACGGAAGCAAACTCTCTTAATAAGATAATCATGATAAATAAAGAGAGTTCAAGCAACCAACTAAACGAAAGCTCTTTAAAAAGATAAGCATGAAAACTAAAAGCTAAACATGATAGTAGCTATTGAAAGACAAAGAACACACACAGCATAGATAGACATGAAAATTCTATGTTATGTTCTAGGTAGAAGTGGAGCGTGTTTCTCTCCCACATAAAGAAAGCTGAGTTCCGACTCGTTATGAAAAGCTAAAGAAAACTAAAAAGGAAAACTAAAAGCAAGACGCTCCAAGCATAGCACATAACACATGAAGTGATAAAAATATAGTGGAACGAAAGACGAACTGGTAATTGTTGATGGAGAAGGGGATGCACGGGGGCATCCCCAAGCTTAGATGCTTGTGTCTTCTTGAATATTTCTTGGGGGTGCATGGGGGCATACCCAAGCTTGAGCGTTTGACCCTCCTAAATCTTTTTATCATCTTCCCTCGCACACTTGAAAACTCCCTTCATACATAACTCATCATAATCTGATTAGCGAGGTTAGTACCCATAATAAAATAATTGTTCCTTGCTGGAAATAAGGATATTCTTGAAGGTCTACTGTTTCTCAAGATTGCCAAAAGGTTTTTGCAAAGAAAAAGCAAGCTCAAGGTTTGCAAAACGAAGAAAAGGCAAAACAGGGCAGAATCTGTGAAAAATAGACCAGCAGGTAGTAAATGATTTTTTCGGGGCACTTATGCAACTCAAATCGAAAAACTCAGAACAGACGCCCGAAAGCCAATTGTATAGAGCACGCTGTCGAAAAAATTCAGACCAAAAAGATGATCTGGTGATTTTATACGAATTTTTCTGTCCAAGGACATAATCTGTTTCCTGGACAGCACGTCACAACTTTTGAACTTTCTTGCAATCAGAGGCTACACTTGGCACAAAGCTGAAAATTAAAGATACAATGATGATGCTACTGTAGTAACAACATCAAGACACAACAAAAGCAAAATAAAATTTTATTCATTGTGGGCTGCCTCTCAAAAGCGCTTTCTTTTATGCCTTTAAGCTAGGCATAAGACTTTAATGATGCTCTCGTAGGAATAAGAGTTGAAGAACAAAAGAGAGCATCAAGAAGCAAATACCAAACACATTTAAGCCTAACATGCTTCCTATGCATAGGAATATTGCAATAGAATAATTCATTGAAGCACAAAGCAATAAGCATGGGAAGACAAAACAAGTGCAGCTTCAAAACCTTCAACATAAAGAGAGGGAACTTGATATTATTGAAATATCTATAAGCATATGTTCCCTTCTCATAATAATTTTCAGCAGGATCACGGATAAACTCAACAATATAAGCATCACATAAAGCCTTGTTACCATGATCCACATGCAAAAGGGTACTCTTACTCTCCACATAAGCATAATCTTTCTCATCGGTAATAGTGGGAGTAGGACTATCATAAACAACTTGAACACTATAGATTAATTGTGTATTAGGAAGATGGTGTTCAACAAGGGAGTAATTCCCTCCATGATTATGACAAGTTTCATAAGGATAATTTCTCCTTATGTCATAGGTACCTTTATAATCACTATAGATTGGAGTTATAACATCATCATAGTAGAGAAGAGCATTATCATTGCTAGCAACTATACTTGTAAACTTGTTGTCTTTATTCTTACTAGCAAAAGAGTTATCAATTATCACATCACTAGTGGGTAAAGGATTTGCAATCCTATCATCCCCAAGCTTAGAGCTTTCCATATCATCACTTTCAGAGTTGGTACCAAAAAGATTTTCAAGGTCATAAGCAGCATTATCATCATTTTCCCAATCACAATAAGTAACATGCATATCATAATCAAAATCATCTTCAATAGTACCTACGGACGTATCATCAAGATGATAATTAAGGCAATGGACTTCACCTTCTTCTTTAAACTTACAACCGTTAGGATAAAAGTTGATGGGAGGAATATGCTCAGGCCAGGTTGATACCCATTCTTCTTCCTTTTTGCTCCTCTTCCTCCTCCTCTTCTTTTTCTTCTTCTTCACCTTAGGAGGGGGTGGTTGGAGATGAAGCTTCTCCACATATCCTGGTTTATCATTAGAAACAATAGGGGAAACTTTGGAGGAACCCTCCTTTTTATTAGCAGAAATATAAGAGACATTTTTATACTTTGGTAAAGTTCCCTCCTTTCTAATCTTACTTATGTAATCATTTTCATGGCAATTAACAACACAATAGAGATGGCAATTTTGCAAAGTGTTTTTTATTCCTATGGCATTAACATCTAGCCAAGAAGTCTTTTCTGATAACTCCTCACACATCAAAAATAACATAAGCTCATCATAAAGATCAGAGGTGATCATGTTATCACACAACTGGTTAACAGTTATGTTTTGAAAGTTCATGCATTGAAAATTAAAGTGACCTTCTATACAGCAAAGTTCACAAGTAAAAGGATAAAGGTCACACAATTCTCTAGCAATTTCATTTAAATCTCTGACCCAAGTGATTGTTCTTTCATGCTTATGTTGCTTACAATACTTCTCTTCTTCAATCATAGGCCTTTCACAAGGTCTATCCACTCCACAAAAATTAACATGCTTATATAAAACTTTATTTTTAGGAATTGGATCATGCATGTTGCAATCATCATGAACAATTTCATTTTCTTTGCAAGTCTCTTTAAAAGGTTTATGATACTTGATCCAATCCTCCTTAGGCATATTAAGATGTGAAGCAAAAGATTTGAGGAAATCAACAAGGAGTTGAGAATCAAGCCCAAACTTAGCACTAAACTTATTAAAACTTGTAGTTTCAACAAAGGACTCAATGCAATCATACTCATAAATTATACCTGACTCTTTACCTTTGTCGATCTCCCAATCTTCAGTGTTGCGTTGAATTCTTTCAAGGAGTTCCCATTTAGCATCAATCTTTTTGTTTGTGAAAGAACCCATAGAGGAAGCGTCGAGCAAATCTTTATCCTGTCGAGAAAGCCTCGCATAGAAATTAGTAATAATCATATCTTTGGGGAGCCCATGGTTAGGACATTTTAGCATTAATGTTTTCAGTCTCCCCCAAGCTTGAGCTATGCTCTCTCCGTCATGAGGATAAAAATTATAAACATAATTCCTATTCTCATGGACTTCATGAAGAGGATAAAACTTGGAGTAAAAGAGAGACTGGATCTCTTCCCACTCCAGCAGGTGAGAGTCATTTAGTAGCCTATACCATTCCAATGCTTTTCCTTTCAGTGACAAGGCAAATAATTTCCTCATGACAAACTCCCTCGATACACCTGCAAGCTTAAATAATGAACATAGTTGTGACAGATATAGCAAGTGTTCATCGGGATGTCTGTCTCCTGCATAACGATTAGCCAAAACATAATCGATAATACCAGCTGGTATTTTATAGGGCACAATTTCAGTAGGGGGAGGAGCAACCACCACAGGTGTGGGGCATCTTCCCGCAAGCAACGATCCAATAGCACGGTTTTCCATAAACATAACTAGTGAAATAAAAACAAGAAACAAAAAGATTCAATTGCAAGATCTAAAGATATACCTTCAAGCGCTCACCTCCCCGGCAACGGCGCCAGAAATAGCTTGATGTCTACACACGCTTCTACTCTTGTAGACTATGTTGGGCCTCCAAGCGCAGAGGTTTATAGGACAGCAGCAAATTTCCCTCAAGTGGATGACCTAAGGTTTATCGAACTCAGGGAAGTAGAGGTTGAAGATGGTCTCTCTCAAGCAACCCTGCAACTAAGATACAAGAAGTCTCTTGTGTCCCCAACACACCTAATACACTTGTCAGATGTATAGGTGCACTAGTTCGGCGAAGAGATGTTAAATGGCAAGTGATATGGATGGCAAAACAAAGTAATATAAATCTGTAATAAAAAGTGCAGCAAGCAAACAAGTGGTAAACGTGAGCACAAATGGTATTGCAATGGTGGAAACAAGGCCTAGGGTTCATACTTTCACTAGTGGCAACTCCCAACAACATTAACATAATCGAATCACATGATATTTCCCATAAAACATGCAATGGAGACGCACCCGGAGGTCATTCCTTCGTGGTCAAAAGAGGACGAGAATTGTGTAGGGCTACAAAAGCACACCTCAAAGTTCGTAGTTCTCAGGCTAAGGATTTCCCAATGTCACCGCGGCCATCCAAAGAGAGTCCCACAATCACCACAACATATCTAAAGGATAGTCAAAGACAAGCACCAAGAGACTCTCAATCTTCAATCAACACACAAGAGAGGAAATCACTCATGAAAATATCTTTCTAATCCATGTCCAATAGACCGCTTTCACCTTGGTCTCGGGGATTATACTAGATAAAGACAAGTGAGTACATCAATCCAATACATAGAGGAAGGGGAAATATCATGGGATCACCCTAGATTAACATAGCCTATGATCACAACGAAGATCACATCATGGGAGCGAGAATTGACCACATAGCTACTGGTAAGAACCTCAGCCCCGAGGGGGAACTACTCCCGCATCATGGAGGGAGGAAGCAACGTCGATGGAGATGAATCCGGGGGCTCTTCCCCGTCCCGGCAGGGTGCCGGCACAGGAATTCTGGTCCCTCGAAGCTTGATGGCGATGGCGGCGGAGATCGGAATCGCGTCTGGAGAAAAGGGGTCCGGAATCAGGGTTTCCTCGACGCGGTGTAAATATATGCCAAAGGGGGGCATCAGCGGAGCCTCGGGGGGCCCAGGCGCCCCCCCGGCGCGGCCCAGGGGGGGGCGCGCCGCCAGGGCGCCTGGAGCCCTGGTGGCCCCCCCGGCTGTACTTCGGGCGCAAGGTAGCTTCTGGAACGCTGATTTTTTATATAATTTTTCTGGATTTTTCCTGGCAGTTCTCGTAATGTGAAAACCTGAAATACAAAAACAGCCGAAAACATAAACTGGCACTGGGGTGCACTGAGTTAATAGGTTAGTCCAAATATGATCAAAAGTGTATGGAAGTGTATAAATAACATAGCAATATCACCCAAAAGAGGCATGGAGCAAGCAGAAATTATAGATACGTTTTGGACGTATCAGGCGGCGGCTCCGCGACGAAAACTGGGAAAAGAACTTCTGATCTGGGATTTCTCCGTCACGAGCTAAAATACGGGTCAAGGTAGGGCACCAGGGGAGGTGGGGCCCACCCAGGCGACCCCCCGGCGCGACCAGGGGGTGGGCCACGCCACCAGGGCGCCTGGGGCCCCCCTCTTCTGGCTCCTGGTTCCTTCGGGTGCGTGGATTTTCTGTGATTTTTCGTGGAATTTTCTGAGATACCTAAAAATCCGTTTTCCTGCACACAATAAAACCATACAGGCAGCTCTGCTGAAACAGCGTCAGTCCGGGTTAGTTTAGTTCAAATCATGCAAGAATGAGGTCAAAACAATATCAAAAGTGTTTGGAAAAGTAGATACGTTTGAGACGTATCAACTCCCCCAAGCTTAGCATATTGCTTGTCCTCAAGCAATTCAGTTCAACGAACTGGACGCGACAAAGAAAACTTTGACAAACTCTTTTGCTTCATTAGATGTATATAAGCATGTACTACGAAAAGAGTCTAGCAAGTATTGAAACAGTACTATGAGGACAATGCACGGAGCAATCCTTCTTTCAAGTGACCAATCACAAATACCTAAAAGTAAATAATACATTACTGAAAATCAAGACAAGATTACATTGCACATAGCTTGAGCATATTAGGGTGGTATCTCGCTAGCCTCCATGAGTGAAGCAAAACATAAATGCAGAAACTCCTCCAGAGTTTTAAAGGAGACTAGAACTAAGGATTTCAGAATAAATCATATCACAAGCATGCAGAAGACAATGTAATACTTTGGGACAATGCACATTACACTCAGAATGACAATTATGCTCTCCTAGTTGGTGCTTTGAAGAAAGAAGGTGGAGACTCTCGAACCGTGGCTTTTGTTGGCAAGGTTGAAAACCCGTGGTCGGAAACAAAAACTAAACATGTACCAGAGCTCTTGGTTTTTAAAAACAGAGGTAAAAATGTTTTTGAGAGGTGCATATTTCGTCAACGAATGCTAGCAGATAACTCAATCACTTCTTGAGCTGGACAAGTTTCGAGGAACGGCTCCCGCATGAGGACGATCACATCATCTTAATCTCCTTTGTTTATCACTGCCAAAGTTTTCTGATTTCTCATGAACAAAGCGTGAAGGAGGGTTTGTTTGTTGTATTATCTTTTATGAGCTGGGCGCACTCTATGCCAGTTCCTTCTCGTATTATGGGTTTGCACATTAGACATGCAATCCCGGGGTGAAACTTGTCCAACTTAAAAAGTTCATGAATTAACTACTACTTCCTCATGAGCTAAAACAGAGGCACAAAAAGAGAAATGCTTTTGATTAATTTCGAGATGGTACACGAAAGTCTTCGTTAGGAATGGCAGGTAAATACCATGTATAGGAAGGTATGGTGGACTCATATGGCATAGCAGGTTTTAAGGATTTTGCATGCACAAGCAGTCAGTCTGCTTAGTACAGGTGGAGGTTAGCAAAAGACTGGGAAGCGACCAACTAGAGAGCAATAACGGCCATAATCATGCAGAGCGACAAAGCAACATTGAATCGGGCATGAAAGTGATATAACTATTCTGAAACTCAAAGATCATCAAGGCGGAGCAGACTTTTTAGTCTTAAACATGTGTAAGCATGTGCCAAGTCAATCCAAAAATTCTCTAAAGGGAAATACCACCTTAGTATACCAGACTATGAACAGTGCAATGCATGTAAATCATTTCAATAACACATTATGTACTCTAGCTATTCGAGACTAGCCACAAGAAAAGCATGAACCACTAGAAGAGCATTGTAAACATAGCACTATGTCGCTACAAGCTGGTCTCTAGATCATAAGTACAGGCATATGTACAAAAGTAGAAACAAGAAGAGTTCATACCGGTCTTCCTTGTTGCTTCCCTTCCGTCGATCTTCGTCATTACTGCCTCGTCACTTGCACGATCGAACGTAGGAAATATAATTAAATGCCATCACGGACTCGAGCTGAACTCTGAAAACAAAGCAAACTAAAGAGAAAAAGGAAATCTTTTTGGATTATTTCAAAGGTTGAACGAAAGCAAAAGAAAGAGAAAATCTTTTTGTTGTTTTTGCAAAGAGAGAAATAAAGAAGAACGGGCAAAAACTTCGAAAAGATCAAAGCGAATAAAACGGATAATACAATGGAAAAGTGAGAGGGGCACGTACTCCCCCAAGCTTAGGCTTTTGGCCTAAGTTGGTAGCAGCTACTGCCCCCAGGAGCCTCCTGCTCTGGGGGAACACTGGTGAGTCCAAGGGTCGTAGAAGGGTGCTGGCGCGTATACCGAACTCCTCGGAGTCTCCCACGAGGAAGGGTCCGTACGCCAAGCAGAGGAAGACCCTTCACCAAACTCGGTGGCGGTTTCTTCCTGAAAAGGTGGTAACTCACCGTGCTCCTCCTCGTCGGGCACAACCCCCTCCATGGGGTTATGAAACTGATGCTGGGCCACGAACTCATTGAACTGGACAACATCAAAGGACCATCCGTTCCTGCGAGAAAAAACAAACAAAATAGGTGCAGGTAGACGGATCTCGCGTTCCGCAGTAGTTCCGAAACGCAAGATATAAACAAGATTATCAAGTTCAGAAGCCATGGTAACAAACTTATGCCTTTTCATAGCAGCAAGATCAAAGCTTAAATAAGTAAAAGGATTATCATCAGGGTGTGGGGTGCCTCCAAGATGTTCTAAGATAAGTGTGGCATAAACGCCACCATATAAGTCTCCCTTGTTACCGTTCATAGCAAGGCGTCGAGCAATTAAGGCACCCAGATTATAATCAGATCTCCCTGAGAGGGCTGCTGCCAGGATAGCAATATCCGGCGCAGAAGTGTTGCTCGTGTTGTCACGAGCTAACACCCCTCTAGCAACATAATATGCAAAATACCTGAGGTGAGGGAACAAGATGCTGGAGATCTTTGACCGATGAATATCCCTCGTACCCATGCTGCAGAGAGAGTTGAAGATGGTTTTTAGCTCGGAGGGCTGAGTGGCCATCCTAGCCGTCCTCCCAACGTTCGGCACACCTATTATTTCACAAAACCTTCCCAAAGTCATGGTGATAAGATCATTGTAAATTTTAAACTCAATAGCACCTGAATCAGGATTATATCTAAAACTGTTAATAAAACTGGAGGTGAGCTTTTGATTCTGAGTAACACGGCACGTGACGAGCCGTGTCAGACCTGCATTAGCACAAAGATTATAAAACTCATCCTTGATTCCCGCAGCTTCAAGGAATTCATCACATGGAAACGTCATCGCACGTGCTGGACTTGTGTCTTCCAACAACTCCAGGGGCACATGATCTTCATTATAGCTCACCCTAGCAGTCGAGGGTGAAGCTGCGGCTCTAGTAACTCGATCGGAGTGTGTGGGCCTCCTCTTCTCAAGCCACCCTTTTGCCCTTCCAAACAAACTCATTTCTGAAATTTTTGGCAATTTACAAAAACGAGGATTAAAACAAGGTGAGTTAAGGCAAACTACTCAACTCACTTGCCCAAGGCATAAACTTGCATCAAAACTTGGAAAATAACTTTCTACACATGCATGCAAGCTCATCTATATAGCACCAAGAACTACTAAATACTCACAAATGAAGCCACCAATCAGAAATCTAATTGGAGGGGTGGAGGAGTCACATACCAGGGAGTATTTGTTCAAAATCTCAGCTCAAATGGTGGGCTGTAGAGAGAGATCGAAGAATCGCCTCCAAGAACAGCAAGAACGCAAGAACAAGTGCAGAACTCGCGTTTTTGGAGAAAAAGAGAGAGGGAGGAAGAAGACATACCTCGAGGGGGGCCCTGTGGGCCCCAGGCGCCTTGTGGGCGCGGCCAGGGGCCAGGCCGCGCCAGCTGGCCGCCTGGGCCACTGGTGGGTCCCCCTGGCTGGCCCCAGGTCCCTCTGGGTCACTTCCGACGTGGAAATTTTTATTTTTATTTTTCTGGAATTTTTCTGAAAACTTCACTGTTGAAATTTTTTCGAAGTTCAAAAAGCTGCGAAACTCTCTGAAAACTTGAAGCAGTGAGTGATGGGGAACGTAGTATTTTAAAAATTTCCTACGATCACGCAAGATCTATCTACCAGATGCATAGCAACGAGAGGGAAGAGTGTGTCTACGTACCCTCGTAGACCGGAAGCGGAAGAGTCAAGTGACGCGGTTGATGTAGTCGAACTTCTTCGCGATTCAACCGATCAAGCACCGAACGTACGGCACCTCCGCGTTCAGCACACGTTCAGCTTGATGACGTCCCACGAGCTCTTGATCCAGTTGAGCTTCACGGGGGAGTTTCGTCAGCACGACGGCGTGGTGACGGATATGATGTATCTACCGGCGCAGGGCTTCGCCTAAGCACTACGACGGTATGACCGAGGTGTGTTTCTTGGAGGGGGGGCACCGCACACGGCTGGAACAATTCAACTTGTGTGTCTTTGGGTGCCCCCCTGCCCCCGTATATAAAGGAGCAAGAGGGGAGGGCCGGCCGGCCTCCTATGGTGCGGCTAGGGCAATCCTACTAGGAATAGGATTGCAATCCTATTCCTAGTAGGAGTCCACCAAGAAGGAAGAGAGGGAAAAAGAAAGAGAGGGAGAGGTGGCGCCCCCCAATCCTAGTCCAACTAGGATCCCCTGGTGGGGCGCCGGCCAGCCTCTATGGGCTGCCTCTCTCCTTTCCTCAAGGCCCACTATGGACCATCCCCCTTCGTAGGGGGTTCCGGTAACCCCCTCCGGCAATCCAGTTAAATCCGAAACTTTTCCGGAACGCTTCCGGTGTCCGAATATAGTCGTCCAATATATCAATCTTTATGTCTCGGACATTCCGAGACTCCTCGTCATGTCCGTGATCTCATCCAGGACTCCGAACTACCTTCGGTACATCAAAACTCATAAACTCATAATACCGATCGTCATCAAACGTTAAGCGTGCGGACCCTACGGGTTCGAGAACTATGTAGACATGACCGAGACTCATCTCCGGTCAATAACCAATAGCGGAACCTGGATGTTCATATTGGCTCCTACATATTCTACGAAGATCTTTATCGGTCAAACCGCATAACAACATACGTTGTTCCTTTTGTCATCGGTATGTTACTTGCCCGAGATTCGATCGTCGGTATCCCTATACCTAGTTCAATCTCGTTACCGGCAAGTCTCTTTACTCGTTCTGTAATACATCATCTCGTGACTAACTCATTAGTCATTTGCTTGCAAGGCTTATTATGATGTGCATTATCGAGAGGGCCCAGAGATACCTCTCCAACACTCGGAGTGACAAATCCTAATCTTGATCTATGCCAACACCACGAATACTTTCGGAGACACCTGTAGAGCATCTTTATGATCACCCAGTTACGTTGTGACGTTTGATAGCACACAAGGTGTTCCTACGATATTCGGGAGTTGCATAATCTCATAGTCATAGGAATATGTATAAGTCATGAAGAAAGCAATAGCAGTAAAACTAAACGATCAAAGTGCTATGCTAACGGATGGGTCTAGTCCATCACATCATTCTCCTAATGATGTGATCCCGTTGATCAAATGACAACTCATGTCTATGGTTAGGAAACATAACCATCTTTGATCAATGAGCTAGTCTAGTAGAGGCATACTAGGGACACTCTGTTTTGTCTATGTATTCACACATGTACTAAGTTTCTGGTTAATACAATTCTAGCATGAATAATAAACATTTATCATGATATAAGGAAATATAAATAACAACTTTATTATTGCCTCTAGGGCATATTTCCTTCAGTCTCCCACTTGCACTAGAGTCAATAATCTAGCTCACATCGCCATGTGATTTAATACCGATAGTTCACATCGTTATGTGAATAACACCCATAGTTCACATCGCCATGTGACCAACACCCATAGGGTTTACTAGAGTCAATAATCTAGTTCACATCGCTATGTGATTAATACCCCAGAGTAATAAGGTGTGATCATGTTTTGCTTGTGAGAGAAGTTTAGTCAACGGGTCTGTCACATTCAGATCCATATGTATTTCGCAAATTTCTATGTCTACAATGCTCTGCATGGAGCTACTCTAGCTAATTGCTCCCACTTTCAATACACATCCAGATTGATACTTAGAGTCATCTGGATTTAGTGTCAAAGCTTGCATCGGCGTAACCCTTTACGATGAACTCTTTATCACCTCCATAATCGAGAAACATTTCCTTAGTCATCCAGTTACTAAGGATAATTTTGACCGCTGTACAGTGATCTACTCCTGGATCACTATTGTACCCCCTTGACAAACTCATGGCAAGGTACACAACATGTTTGGTACACAGCATGGCATACTTTATAGAACCTATGGCTGAGGCATAGGGAATGACTTTCATTCTCTCTATATTTTTCTGCCGTGGTCTGGCTTTGAGTCTTACTCAACTTCACACCTTACAAGTCAGGCAAGAACTCCTTCTTTGACTGATCCATTTTGAACTACTTCAAAATCATATCAAGGTATGTACTCATCGAAAGTCTTATCAAGCGTCTTGATCTATCTCTATAGATCTTGATGCCCAATATGTAAGCAGCTTCACCAAGGTCTTTCTTTGAAAAACTCCTTTCAAACACTCCTTTATGCTTTCCAGAAAATTCTACATCATTTCCGATCGACAATATGTCATTCACATATACTTATCAGAAATGGTGTAGTGCTCCCACTCACTTTCTTGTAAATACAGGCTTCACCGCAAGTCTGTATAAATCTATATGCTTTGATCAACTTATCAAAGCATATATTCCAACTCCGAGATGCTTGCACCAGTCCATAGATGGATCGCTGGAGCTTGCACATTTTGTTAGCACCTTTAGGATTGACAAAACCTTCTGGTTGCATCATATACAATTCTTCTTTAATAAATCCATTAAAGAATGCAGTTTTGTTATCCATTTGCCAGATTTCATAAAATGCGGCAATTGCTAACATGATTCGGACAGACTTAAGCATCGCTACGGGTGAGAAAGTCTCATCGTAGTCAACTCCTTGAACTTGTCGAAAACCTTTCGCAACAAGTCGAGCTTTGTAAACAGTAACATTACCGTCAGTGTCGGTCTTCCTCTTGAAGATCCATTTATTTTCGATGGCTTGCCGATCATCGGGCTAGTCAACCAAAGTCCACACTTTGTTCTCATACATGGATCCCATCTCAGATTTCATGGCCTCAAGCCATTTTGCGGAATCTGGGCTCATCATCGCTTCCTCATAGTTCGTAGGTTCATCATGGTCCAGTAACATGACTTCCAGAACCGTGTTGCCGTACCACTCTGGTGCGAAACGAACTCTGGTTGATCTACGAAGTTCAGCAGAAACTTGATCTGAAGTTTCATGATCATCATCATTAGCTTCCTCACTAATTGGTGTAGGAATCACTGGAACTAGTTTCTGTGATGTTCCACTTTCCAATTCGGGAGAAGGTACAATTACCTCATCAAGTTCTACTTTCCTCCCACTCACTTCTTTCGAGAGAAACTCCTTCTCTAGAAAGGATCCACTCTTAGCAACAAAGACCTTGCCTTCGGATCTGTGATAGAAGGTGTACCCAATAGTTTCTTTTGGGTATCCTATGAAGATTTACTTCTCCGATTTGGGTTCGAGCTTATCATGTTGAAACTTTTTCACATAAGCATCGCAGTCCCAAACTTAAAGAAATGACAGCTTAGGTTTCTCATCAAACCACAGTTCATACGGTGTCATCTCCACGGATTTAGATGGTGCCCTATTTAACGTGAATGTAGCTATCTCTAATGCATAACCCCAAAAGCGATAGTGGTAGATCGGTAAGAGACATCATCATTCGCACCATATCTAATAAAGTATGGTTATGATGCTCGGACACACCATTACACTATGGTGTTCCAGGTGGCGTGAGTAGTGAAACAATTTCACATTGTTTTTACTGAAGGCCAAACTCGCTAACTCAAATATTTTACCTCTACGATCATATCGTAGAAACTCTTATTTTCTGTTACGATGATTCTCCACTTCACTCTGAAATTCTTTGAACTTTTCAAATGTTTCAGACTTGTGCTTCATTAAGTAGATATACCCATATCTGCTTAAATCATCAGTGAAGGTCAGAAAATAACGATACCTGCCGCGAGCTTCAACACTCATTGGTCCGCATACATCAGTATGTATGATTTCCAACAACTCTGTTGCTCGCTCCACAGTTCCGGAGAACGGAGTTTTAGTCATCTTGCCCATGAGGCATGGTTCGCAAGCACCAAGTGATTCATAATCAAGTGATTCTAGAAGTCCATCACTATGGAGTTTCTTCATGCGCTTTACACCAATATGACCTAAACGGCAGTGCCACAAATAAGTTGCACTATCATTATTAACCTTGCATCTTTTGGCTTCAATATTATGAATATGTGTATCACACGATCGAGATCCAACAAACCATTTTCATTGGGTGTATGACCATAGAAGGTTTTATTCATGTAAACAGAACAACAATTATTCTCTAACTTACATGAATAACTGTATTGCAATAAACATGATCAAATCATATTCATGCTCAACACAAACACCAAATAACACTTATTTAGTTTCAACACTAATCCCGAAAGTATAGGGAGTGTGCGATGATGATCATATCAATCTTGGAACTACTTCCAATACACATCGTCACTTCATCCTTTAACTAGTTTCTGTTCATTATGCAACTCCCCATTTCGAGTTACTACTCTTTAGCAACTGAACAAGTATCAAATACCGAGGGGTTGCTATGAACACTAGTAAAATACACATCAATAATCTGTATATCAAATATACCTTTGTTCACTTTGCCATCCTTCTTATCCGCCAAGTATCTAGGGCAGTTCCACTTCCAGTGACCATTTCCTTTGCAGTAGAAGCACTTAGTTTCAGGCTTGAGTTTAGCTTTGGGTTTCTTCATGGGAGTGACAACTTGCTTGTCATTCTTCTTGAAGTTTCCCTTCTATCCCTTTGCCCTTTACTTGAAACAAGTGGTCTTGTTAACCATCAACACTTGATGCTCTTTCTTGTTTTCTACCTTCGCCGATTTCAGCATCGCGAAGAGCTCGGGAATTACTTTTGTCATCCCTTGCATATTATAGTTCATCACGAAGTTCTACTAACTTGGTGATAGTGACTAGAGAACTTTGTCAATTACTATCTTATCTGGAAGATTAACTCCCACTTGATTCAAGTAATTGTAGTACCCAGACAATCTGAGCACATGCTCACTGGTTGAGCTATTCTCCTCCATCTTGTAGGCAAAGTACTGTCAGAGGTCCTATACCTCTCGACACGGGTATGAGTATGAAATACTAATTTCAACTCTTGGAACATCATATATGCTCCGTGACGTTCAAAACGTTTTTTGAAGTCCCGGTTCTAAGCCGTAAAGCATGGTGCACTAAACTATCAAGTAGTCATCATACCGAGCTTTTGTCAAAACGTTCATAACGTCTACATCTGCTCCTGCAATAGGTCTGTCACCTAGCGGTGCATCAAGGACATAATTCTTCTGTGCAGCAATGAGGATAATCCTCAGATCACGGAACAATTCCGCATCATTGCTATTAACATCTTTCAATTTAGTTTTCTCTAGGAACATATAAAATAAACGGGGAGCAACATCGCGAGCTATTGATCTACTACATAGATATGCTAATACTACCAAGACTAAGTTCATGATAAATTAAAGTTCAATTTAATCATATTAATTAAAGAACTCCCACTTAGATAGACATCCCTCCGGTCATCTAAATGATCACGTGATCCAAATCAACTAAACCATGTCCGATCATCACGTGAGATGGAGTAGTTTCAATGGTGAACATCTTATGTTGATCATATCTACTATATGATTCACGCTCGACCTTTCGGTCTCCAGTGTTCCGAGGCCATATCTGCATATGCTAGGCTCGTCAAGTTTAACCCGAGTATTCTGCGTGTGCAAAACTGGCTTACACCCGTTGTATTTGAACGTAGAGCTTATCACACCCGATCATCACGTGGTGTCTCGGCACGACGAACTTTCGCAACGGTGCATACTCAGGGAGAACACTTATACCTTGAAATTTAGTAAGGGATCATCTTATAATGCTACTGTCGTTCTAAGCAAAATTAGAAGCATAATAAGATAAACATCACATGCAATCAAAAATATGTGACATGATATGGCCATCATCATCTTGTGCTTTTGATCTCCATCTCCAAAGCACCGTCATGATCACCTTCGTCACCGGCGCGACACCTTGATCTCCATCGTAGCATCGTTGTCGTCTCGCCAACTATTGCTTCTACGACTATCGCTACCGCTTAGTGATAAAGTAAAGCAATTACATGGCGATTGCATTTCATACAATAAAGCGACAACCATATGGCTCCTGCCAGTTGCCGATAACTTTACAAAACATGATCATCTCATACAAAAACCGTATAACTCATCATGTCTTGACCATATCACATCACAACATGCCCTGCAAAAACAAGTTAGACGTCCTCTACTTTGTTGTTGCAAGTTTTACGTGGCTGCTACGGGCTTAGCAAGAACCGTTCTTACCTACGCATACAAAACCACAATGATGTTTCGTCAAGTATGTGCTGTTTTAACCTTCACAAGGACGGGCGTAGCCACACTTGATTCAGCTAAAGTGAGAGAGACAGACACCCGCCAGTCACCTTTAAGCAACGAGTGCTCTTAACGGTGAAACCAGTCTCGCGTAAGCGTACGCGTAATGTCGGTCCGGGCCGCTTCATCTCACAATACCGCCGAAGCAAAGTATGACATGCTGGTAAGCAGTATGACTAGTATCGCCCACAACTCATTGTGTTCTACTCGTGCATATCATCTACGCATAGACCTGGCTCATGATGCCACTGATGGGGAACGTAGTATTTTAAAAATTTCCTACGATCACGCAAGATCTATCTACCAGATGCATAGCAACGAGAGGGAAGAGTGTGTCTACGTACCCTCGTAGACCGGAAGCGGAAGCGTCAAGTGACGCGGTTGATGTAGTCGAACTTCTTCGCGATTCAACCGATCAAGCGCCGAACGTACGGCACCTCCGCGTTCAGCACACGTTCAGCTTGATGATGTCCCACGAGCTCTTGATCCAGTTGAGCTTCACGGGAGAGTTTCGTCAGCACGACGGCGTGGTGACGGATATGATGTATCTACCGGCGCAGGGCTTCGCCTAAGCACTGCGACGGTATGACCGAGGTGTGTTTCTAGGAGGGGGGGCACCGCACACGGCTGGAACAATTCAACTTGTGTGTCTTTGGGTGCCCCCCTGCCCCCGTATATAAAGGAGCAAGAGGGGAGGGCCGGCCGGCCTCCTATGGTGCGGCTAGGGCAATCCTACTAGGAATAGGATTGCAATCCTATTCCTAGTAGGAGTCCACCAAGAAGGAAGAGAGGGAAAAAGAAAGAGAGGGAGAGGTGGCGCCCCCCAATCCTAGTCCAACTAGGATCCCCTGGTGGGGCGCCGGCCAGCCTCTATGGGCTGCCTCTCTCCTTTCCTCAAGGCCCACTATGGACCATCCCCCTTCGTAGGGGGTTCGGGTAACCCCCTCCGGCAATCCAGTTAAATCCGAAACTTTTCCGGAACGCTTCCGGTGTCCGAATATAGTCGTCCAATATATCAATCTTTATGTCTCGGACATTCCGAGACTCCTCGTCATGTCCGTGATCTCATCCGGGACTCCGAACTACCTTCGGTACATCAAAACTCATAAACTCATAATACCGATCGTCATCAAACGTTAAGCGTGCGGACCCTACGGGTTCGAGAACTATGTAGACATGACCGAGACTCATCTCCGGTCAATAACCAATAGCGGAACCTGGATGTTCATATTGGCTCCTACATATTCTACGAAGATCTTTATCGGTCAAACCGCATAACAACATACGTTGTTCCTTTTGTCATCGGTATGTTACTTGCCCGAGATTCGATCGTCGGTATCCCTATACCTAGTTCAATCTCGTTACCGGCAAGTCTCTTTACTCGTTCTGTAATACATCATCTCGTGACTAACTCATTAGTCATTTGCTTGCAAGGCTTATTATGATGTGCATTACCGAGAGGGCCCAGAGATACCTCTCCGACACTCGGAGTGACAAATCCTAATCTTGATCTATGCCAACACCACGAATACTTTCGGAGACACCTGTAGAGCATCTTTATGATCACCCAGTTACGTTGTGACGTTTGATAGCACACAAGGTGTTCCTACGGTATTCGGGAGTTGCATAATCTCATAGTCATAGGAATATGTATAAGTCATGAAGAAAGCAATAGCAGTAAAACTAAACGATCAAAGTGCTATGCTAACGGATGGGTCTAGTCCATCACATCATTCTCCTAATGATGTGATCCCGTTGATCAAATGACAACTCATGTCTATGGTTAGGAAACATAACCATCTTTGATCAATGAGCTAGTCTAGTAGAGGCATACTAGGGACACTCTGTTTTGTCTATGTATTCACACATGTACTAAGTTTCCAGTTAATACAATTCTAGCATGAATAATACACATTTATCATGATATAAGGAAATATAAATAACAACTTTATTATTGCCTCTAGGGCATATTTCCTTCAGTGAGTAGTATTGTGAAGCTTCAAAACATAAACACTTGGTACAGCAAGTAGAACAAAAACTAAAAACAAATGAAAACATAACAAGCTCAACTTTTTATCTATATAAAACATGTTTACTAGTAAGGTTGATCAAGTCTTACCAACAAACAGGCGATATATAGAGCAAAAAGTCTCACCTCTTACGAAGTAATCATTGAACCTTTACTTTGATGGACATTGTCCCCACCATGATAGTTTTGTATTTGTGAGGCACATGTAGTGGACAGTCCCATTCTCCAATCTTCACGGTCTCGATATTTTCTATAGAGTTGAGGCCATGCCTCCTGTCGGTCTTCTTTGGAAAATATACCGTCTGTTCTTTATCATTCACATGGAAGGTAACCTTCCCTTTATTACAATCAATAATAGCACATGCAGTGTTAAGAAAAGGTCTACCAAGAATAATGGACATGCTCCCATCCTCGGGCATGTCAAGCACAACAAAATCAGTAAGAATCAAACAATTAGCAACTTCTACGGGAACATCCTCACAAATACCTATCGGAACGGCGGTTGACTTGTCAGCCATCTGAAGAGAGATATCTGTAGGAATTAGTTTCTCTAAACAAAGCCTCTCGTAAAGAGAGAGAGGCATAACACTCACTCCTGCTCCAAGATCACACAAAGCAGTTTTGACATAATTATTCTTTATGGAGCAAGGAATGGTGGGTATACCTGGATCACCAAGCTTCTCAGGAATCTTGCCACTGAAAGAGTAGTTAGCAAGCATAGTAGATATTGCTTCATTAGGAACTTTTCTTTTATTAGTGACAATATCTTTCATATATTTTGAATAAGGAGGTAACTTAATAGCTTCAGTCAAAGGGATTTGAAGAAAAAGAGGTTTAATCCACTCACAAAACTTATTGTAATGCTCTTCTTCTTTAGATTTGATGGACTTACCTGGAAAGGGCATGGGTTTCTGTACCCATGGTTCTCTTTCCTTCCCATGTTTTCTTGCGATGAAGTCTTCTTTAGTGTACCTCTTACGTTTGTCAGGTGCTTCTTCTTCTCGAACTTAAGGCGGATCATTCTTCTCATTATCCTTATCTCCAGGTTCAGCACCTTCTTCAGTCTCAGCATCGGAGATAGATACGCTGTTGGGATCAACAGCTGGCTCTTCATCTGTAATAGGATCATTAGAATTGTTAGTCTCCTTATGTTTCTTCTTCTTCTTTGGAGATCCAACAATTTTTTCTTCCTGCATTTGAGAATCTTGCTCGATTCTCCTCGGATGCCCCTCTGGATAAAGAGGATCTTGAGTGCTAGTTCCTCCTCGGGTCTTAATCCCGAAGGCCTGCAAATCATCTTGTTTGGCATTGTTAGCAAGCAAATCTTTTTGCACATTAGAAATTTGCTCAAGCTGAGTTTGAATCATATGAAAATGCTTCACAAGACATTGAACATCATTAACTGTTCTACCTAAAACATCAAGCAGACTTTTGATAGCAAGGGAATTATCATGCAACTGACTTTGTATCCTTTCATTAAAATGATTTTGTTTCATAATAAAATTATCAAACTCATCTAAACATTGATCAGGAGGCTTACCATGAGGGATGTCACTTACGTTGAAATCTAAAAGAGAGTGTACCTCTACCATAGGAGGGTGAGTGGTAGGCTCACACAGCTTCTCAATAGGGGGTAGATTCTTCACGTCTTCAGCTTTAATACCTTTCTCTTTAATAGACTTCTTTGCTTCTCGCATATCTTCGGGGCTTAGAACAAACATGCCCCTCTTCTTTGGTGGTGGAGGTGGTTCAGGGACGGACCAATCTTCATGGTTTTTGGCAATCCTGCCCATCAAATCTTGTGCATCTTCCGGCGTCCTTTTCCTGAAAACACAACCAGCACAACTGTCCAAATAGGACCTGGATTCATCAGTTAGACCAGCATAGAATATATCGATTAATTCGTTCTTAGGGACTTCATGTCCTGGTCTAGCCCGAATCAGACCGCAGTACCTCCCCCAAGCTTTAGGGAGGGACTCATCCTGCAACTGTTTAAAGTTATAAATTCTTTGTAAAGCAGCATGTTGCATATGAACGGGAAAGTACTTATTAACAAAAGAGTGAGCTAAGTCTTGAGGACTCTTAATGGAACCGCATGGGAGTGAATCATACCATGCTTTAGCACCTTCCTTCAAGGAGAAAGGAAGAAGCTTGGTCACATAAAAGTATCGTATCTTCTCATCCGTGGTAAACAGGCTACCCAACTCACCGAGTTTAGTCAGGTGTGCAATAGCATCATCATTTTCTCTGCCATAAAAGGGGTCAGCTTCAACCATAGGTATAACTGAAAGATCAACAGAGAAATCATAATCAGGATCATCAATGCATATAGGAGATGTAGCAAATTCAGGATCAGGAACGGTTTTGTTCTTCAAAGAGTGTTTTTCAAACAGTTTCTTAATAACTTCAGGTTCAGAGCCAGAAAACTCTGTCAGTTCCCTGCATAAATCTTCATCAAGCATATAGTAATCATCGTCAAGGAGTCTCTCCTTGAGTTTACTCAAATCAGGATAATCGTAAGTCTCACCAATAGGGTAGCGAGTAACAGGAATTTCAATTCCAGAGTTCTTTGCAGCAGCAGCGATCTGTTTCTCAAGAGCATAATCAAGTGAACTAATATCATCAAAAGTAGTGGAAGCATCATCAAGAGTATCGGACATAGTAACAGATTCAGTAGGAGCATCATGTGGTGGCAGTGAGGCAAACTTACTCATGACAGAAGGTGAATCAAGTGTAGCACTAGTGCTCAGAACAGTACCTCTTCTTGTAGTGGATAGTAAGATCGGAACCTTGGGGTCTCCTTTCTTACCCATAGCGGATGAAGTGCAGCAGGTAGGATACTTCAAGTAGACTTGTAAATATTGCTATGCTCCCCGGCAACGGCGCCAGAAAACGGTACTTGATAACCCTCAACCGTAAGGGATCGAGATAGTCTTCGCGGGTAAGAATAACCCAATTTATTGATTCGACACACGGGGAGCCAAAGAGTATTTATAAGCTTTGACAGTTGAGTTGTCAATTCAACCGCACCTGAAATATACTTACTTGCAACAAAAGATAAGTGGTAACAGTGATATGATAGTGATGATAGTGATAGTAAAAGTAAACAGCAAAAGTAAATAGCAGAAGTAAATAGCAAAAGTAGCAACTAGTGACCAGCAGGATTTAAAACACTGTAGGCTAGGGAGATGGATGGTTGGGCGCTGCATGGATGAGATATATCATGATTCTAACTTGGGGCACGACACACGGAAAAGTAATGATCATCTAGGCAAATATCAAACATTAGGCATGTATCCCGTAGGTAGTTGTACATGCTTGCGATAAGAACTTGCACAACATCTTTTGTCCTACCATCCCGCTATGAACGGGGCCAAAAGGAACTTATGGAGATTAAGGTGCTCCTGTCAAAGAGCACCGGAACAAAGCAATAAACTCAATGGATACATGTAATCCTCAAACTACGGACCATCCCCTTTGGTGTCCCAAGCTGTCACTTTTGGGATCGCCGGTTCCGAACCGTAATAGGTGCAAACAACTCATAGGTAGGATCAAGAACACAAATATATTCATGCAAACACATATGGTTCAGATCTGAAATCATGGCACTCGGGCCCTAAGTGACAAGCATTAAGAATAACAAGTTGAAGCAAAGATGATAAACACCATAGTAGATGATAGGCAACATGCCCCCAACGATCTGACAAACTATTACATGATCTAACTCATCCAATCCCTACCATCCCCTTCACCTACAGCAGGGGATTACTCACACATGGACGGAGAAGTCATGGAGGGATGATGGAGTGGTGATGATGATGACGATGGCGACGATCTCCCCTCTCCGGAGGCCAATTCAGCCTCCAGATTAGCCCTCCCGAAGAAGAACAGAGTGTGGCGGCGGCTCCGCGATGAAAACTGGGAAAATAACTTCTGATCTAGGATTTCTCCGTCACGAGCTAAAATACGGGTCAAGGTAGGGCACCAGGGGAGGTGGGGCCCACCCAGGCGACCCCCCGGCGCGGCCAGGGGGTGGGCCGCGCCACCAGGGCGCCTGGGGCCCCCCTGGCCCCCCTGGCCCCCCTCTTCTGGCTCCTGGTTCCTTCGGGTGCGTGGATTTTCTGTGATTTTTCGTGGAATTTTCTGAGATACCTAAAAATCCGTTTTCCTGCACACAATAAAACCATACAGGCAGCTCTGCTGAAAACAGCGTCAGTCCGGGTTAGTTTAGTTCAAATCATGCAAGAATGAGGTCAAAACAATATCAAAAGTGTTTGGAAAAGTAGATACGTTTGAGACGTATCACCGGCCAAGTTGAACTATTTAGGCTTAATTTTTGTGAGATCGTTTTGTTGCCGAAAATTAAGGAGGACGAGCGGATTCAACAATATAGACCCATATGTCTCCTTAATGTCAGCTTCAAGATTTTCACCAAAGTGGCTACTAATAGGTTCAACACGGTTGCTGATCATGTCGTACGTCCATCTCAAACAGATTTCATGCAAGGAAGAAATATACTCGATGGAGTAGTAATCCTTCATGGGATCATTCATGAGATGCACCAAAAAACATGAGTGGAGTAGTTTTAAAAATTGACTTTGAAAAGGCTTATGACAAGGTCAAATGGTCATTCCTTCAACTGGCCCTGAGAATGAAAGGATTCTTTGATAAATGGCGCGAGTGGATCCAACGTTTTTTCACTCGAGGTAGTGTGGCCATCAAGGTCAATGATGATGTAGGCCATTACTTTCAGACAAAAAAGGACTACACCAGGGTGACTACATGTCTCCAATGTTATTTAACATTATTGCTGACATGTTGGCTATTCTGATTGATCGTGCCAAGCAGGACGGTCAGATGGCATGAGTAGTGCCACAACTTGTGGATGGTGGTCTCTCTATTCTGCAATATGCCGATGATACAATTCTTTTTATGGAACATGACTTGGATAAGGCTCGAAATCTGAAACTATTGCTTTCAGTGTTTGAACAAATGTCAGGCCTTAAAATTAGCTTTCATAAAAGTGAACTGTACTGCTTTGGAGAAGCCAGTGAGGCGGCAGCCGAGTACGCTGACCTGTTTGGGTGTGCGCAAGGCCAATTCCCAATTAAATATTTGGGAATACCGATTCATTATCGGAGTCTCGCAAATGCGGAATGGAAACATGTAGATGAGCGCTTAGAGAAACAGTTGAGCAGTTGAAAAGGCAAGTTGCTCTCTGTTGGAGGACGACTAGTCTTGATCAATTATGTCCTCACAAATATGATTCTCTATATGCTTTCTTTTTTCCAAATCCCAAAAGAGGTCTTGCAAAGGCTGGATTATTTTAGATCCAGATTTTTTTGGCAAGCAGATATTAAAAAGAAAAAGTACAGGCTGGTTAAATGAAGCGTGGTTTGTAGGCCAAAAGACCAAGGTGGCCTTGGCATTCATGACCTACAGGTCAAGAATGATGCATTACTTAGTAAATGGTTGTTCAAACTACTTACTGAGGATGACGTTTGGCAAATCCTCCTGCGTAATAAGTATATAGACCAAAAGACTGTGTCTCATGCCTATTGGAAACCTGGTGACTCACACTTTTGGGCTGGTCTAATGACAGTAAAGAAGCATATTTTCCATTTTGCATCATTTGCGATAAATGACAGGTCGGAGATTCGTTTCTGAGAGGAGAACTGGCTAGGCAATGCCAGCCTCAAGAAGATTGTCATGCTTTGTACAACATTGTTCGTAGTAAGAATGATACTCTCGCACAGGTCCTCAGCTCATCCCCACCGAATATTTCTTTCAGGCGGGATTTGATCAGCCCCCCGTCTTATGTCATGGCAAAATCCACTGTCCAGATTGGATTCTATTAACCTGACACAAGGACGGGATGTGTTCCGTGATACGTCTCCAACGTATCTACTTTTCCTAACGCTTTTCCTCTTGTTTTGGACTCTAATTTGCATGATTTGAATGAAACTAACCCCAGACTGACGCTGTTTTCAGCAGAACTACCATGGTGTTGTTTTTATGCAGAAATAAAAGTTCTCGGAATGGAACGAAACTTTGCGATGATTTTTTATACAATAAAAAAAATACTGGAGTCAAGAACCAGCAAGGGGGGAGGAGAGGTCGTCGGAGATCCAGCAGCACGACGGCGTGGTGGTGGATGCAGCGGGAAATCCTGCAGGGCTTCGCCGGCGCCCTGCGGAGGAGGAGAAAGGTGTGACGGGAGGGGGAGAGGCGCCAGAGGATTGGTGATACGTCCAAAACGTATCTATAATTTCTGCTTGCTCCATGCCTCTTTTGTGTGATATTGCTATGATATTTATGCACTTCCATACACTTTTGATCATATTTGGACTAACCTATTAACTCAGTGCACCACAGTGCCAGTTCCTGTTTTCTGCTGTTTTTCTATTTCAGGTTTCCCCCATATTAAAAGTGCCCTAAAAATTCCAGGAAAAATACAGGAAAAATCAGCGTACCGGGAGCTTCAAGAAAAACCAAAGCAGGGACAGAGGGGAGCCAGGGGCAGCCCAGGCGGCCAGCCCAGGCGGCCCCACCCCTGGCCGCCCTAGGGGGCGCCTGGGCCCCCCTCTCCGCTTCTGGTGACCCCCTTTGGCATATATACTCCTCGCGTCCCGAAACCCTCGAGGACGGAACCCTTTTTTACGATCTCGCCTCTGTTCCGCCGCCGCCGCGCTTCCAAGATCGGGAGCACCAGGAGAACTCTTCCCGGCACCCTGCCGGAGGGGAGAATCACCACCGGGAGCTTCTCCACCACCATGGACGCTTCCCGGATGAGTCGTGAGTAGTCCTCCTTGGACCATGGGTCCATGACCAGTAGCTATGTGATGTTCTCCTCCCCTCTTTGTTCTTCATGGTTTAGACCTCGTGAGCTGCCCTACATGATCGAGGCACATATGTAATCTTTATGCTGTTGCTCTGCTGAGTTTGCTGGGATCCGATGGATTATGAGATTATGTTCAGATTGTGTGTGAGTAATATATTTGATTCACCTCTTTTATATTTATGTTCTTGAGTAATTCTTGCATGTTCTCCGTTGCTGTTTATTGCTTTGGCCGAGTAGTAGGTAGTAACTCCAAGAGGGAACGTTATGCTTGATTGTGGGTTCATGCCCCCTGATGACTAGCTTGAGTGACAGAAACATGAGTCTAGGGGATGTGCAGTTGCCACAAGGGGGAAAACAACGGTGCTTGTACTTGCGGGTGCAAGAATAGTTTACTTTACGCAAAGTTCTTTTAATGCAGTTGTCTGTTGCTTTGAGTTTACACTATGGGTGGGACTCGCAACTTAATACCAGCGAGATGTTCTGGATAGATATCTCAAGGTGGATGATTAGTAGTAGATGCAGATGGATTTCGGTCTACTTGCCTTGGCGTACCGCCCATGCTTTTGAGCCTCTACCTTTCTGTACAGCATAGTTAGCATTGGTTTGCGCACATAATCCTGTCAATTGTCCAGCTGTAATTTGTTTACCTCGCTTAGCTGTTTTATCGTCTTTTGGGAGAGAGACATCACTAGTGAACATCATGGGACCCCGGTCCATATTACCATCACTGATCACACCCGCTATTTACTTCCTGTTCTTATTTCCTAGTTGCAGTCATACCTATCACTATTATCTCTTGTGTTTGATCCTTTGTAAACGACAAGGCCGGAGGGATTGACAACCTCTCTGTACTCGTTGGGAGCAAAGTTATTTGTATCTGTGTGCAGGTCCTATCAACCGCTAAGTATCTGGCACCGTTAGCAGTTGACACCGACTTGTCGACCCTCGGAGTCTCACGGGATTCGATCCTTGGTATCTTTGCCAAGGGAAACTTGCCGTTACGCTACATCTCAAACCTTCCACTTGGGGTAACCAACGAGGGGCGAGAAGCCATCAAGCAAAGTTTCTGGCGCCGTTGCCGGGGACTCCACTCTTCAAGATAGGGGAGTTGCACGCTATCTTTTATCTTTGCTTTTTAGTCTTGTTAGTTTACCTTTCAGTTTTTGCTTTAGTGTCCTCTACCAAAAATCACAAAAATAGCTATCTTGCTTTTAGTTGGCATTATGTCTGGTCCTTTTGCCTTTGGTAAGGCAGAAGTGCTCACCTTTAAACAAAGAGGTGGTGAGAGTCTAAAAGATGCTTGGTATAGAATTAATGATTCTCAAAAAAGAGCCACCAAGAAGCAATCTACTACTATCCTGCTTAGAAATTTTTATGTTGGAATTACTTCTTGGAATAGGTTTATTCTAGATTCTGCTATCAATGGAAATTTCCTAGAAGCCCCAGTTTGGGAATCTCTTAGTATTATGGAAAATCTTGTTGGAAATCCCCCTGTTGTTAGCATTCAAGAGTACATTACCCTAGCTCACATTATGAAAAAACTTGAAAAGATAGAGCTAGAGATGCCAAGCATTAATAAGATAAATGAGTTGGACCGTAAGATCCAAGGGAATTTGAATAGGCTTGATAGCTCCATGCATAAAATTCTCAAAACTTTGGAGACCATCAAATCCCATGACTTGGATTCTTCTAGGATAGACAAGATTGAGGAAATCTTTGACACTTTAGGAACTACTTTCTCCTCAATCAAAGCCAAAAAGGTAGAAACTCCGGCAAAGAAGGAACCTAAGTTCGGTTACGTTCCAAAGGCTCCTCGTTCCAAAAGTAATCCATCTATTGCCAAAGGGGTTGAAACTGTGAAAACTTTGGAAGAAATACCTCTCTTTGATAAATTTATAAATGAATCTCCCATTGACTTTCCACCTTTTGGTTTTCTCCCTAGAAGTATCTTTACTAGGCCTTTATTTCAAAGTCCTCTTAAGACTAGTTGTACTATTGAAGAGCTTTTTGATGATCTTGATGATGGTTCAATTGATACAACTTGATCTTTTTGCATCATGCCTAGCTTAAAGGCATAAAAGAAAGCGCTTTTGGGAGGCAGCCCACAACGAATTAGGTTTTATTTTGATTTTGTTGTGTCTTGATGTTTGTTACTACAGTAGCATCATCATTGTATCTTTTCTTTTCAGCTTTGTGCCAAGTTTAGCCTCCGATTGCAAGAAAGTTCAAAAGTTGTGACGTGCAGTCCAGAAAACAGATTCTGTCCTTGGACAGAAAAATTCGTATAAAATCACCAGATCTTCTTTTTGATCTGAATTTTTTTGACAGCATGCTCTATACAATTGGCTTTCGGGCGTCTGTTCTGAGTTTTTTGATTTGAGTTGCAGAAGTGCCCCGAAACAATTATTTACTACCTGCTGGTCTGTTTTTCACAGATTCTGTCCTGTTTTGCCTTTTCTTCGTTTTGCAAACCTTGAGCTTGCTTTTTCTTTGCAAAAACCTTTTGGCAATCTTGAGAAACAGTAGCTCTTCAAGATTATCCTTATTTCCAGTAGGGAAAAGTTATTTTATTATGGGTACTAACCTCGCTAATCAGATTATGATGAGTTATGTATGAAGGGAGTTTTCAAGTGTGCGAGGGAAGATGATAAAAGAAGATCCAGGAGGGTCAAACGCTCAAGCTTGGGGATGCCCCCGTGCACCCCCAAGAAATATTCAAGAAGACTCAAGAGTCTAAGCTTGGGGATGCCCCCGTGCATCCCCTTCTCCATCAACAATTATCAGTTCGTCATTCGTTCCACTATATTCTTATCACTTCATGTGTTATGTGTTATGTGCTATGCTTGGAGCGTCTTGCTCTTAGTTTCCTTTTTAGTTTTCTTTAGCTTTGCTTGCTGTTCATAACAAGTTAGAACCCAGCTTTCTTTGTGTGGGAGAGAAACACGCTCCAATTCAACCTAGAACACAACATAGGATTTTCATGCTTATCTTTGCTGTGTATGTTCTTTGTCTTTCCATAGCTACTGTCATGTTTAGCTCTTAGTTAATGCTTTTCTTTTTAAAGAGCTTTTGTTTAGTTGGTTGCTGAACTCTCTTGAGTTTTCATGTTTATGTTGTTAAGAGAGTTTGCCTGTTGCACTGAGTTGTGTGTCTTAACTTAAAGTAGGTAATTGAGGTTGCTATTTCATTTTAGTAGTAACTTGCAATAGTTTTGAGGTATTGCCATGAGTAATGTCTGAACTTTTGGTGACAAGAGCTTTAGCCTATTAGTGATAGATGTCGTATTTTGGGCAATCCGTGTTTATTTTCGAAAACCTACAAAATAGTTGAGAACTTTAGCTACTAAATGGATCACTAATCTTTGGAGGGATCGAATATTAGAGTACACTCACGTACCATGAGTCGAGGATGCGCAAGGATAACCAAACCCCCATACACTCCTCCTCGGGGTACTTGTCTCTTTGTGAACCTCCTAATTAGATTGAGAGTTACCGATAATAAGTGCATGAGTTCTTCGGACTAATGTGAGTATTCGAAAGTTGACACTTCCACCTAGCCATATTTTTGTAGCCTCTTCGGTACCGTGCATTGCCCTTTCTCACCTCGAGAGTTGGCGCATACTTCGCCGGTGCATCCAAATCCTTGGCACGATACACTCTGTCATCATAAGCCTCATTATATCCTTCCTCAAAACAGCCACCATACCTACCTATCAAGGCATTTCCATAGCCTTTCCGAGATACATTGCCATGCAACATCCATCTTCTCATGACTTGATCTTCATGTCATACATGCTTTTTGCTTGATCGATGAGCCACATGCTAGTTGGGCCTTGCCCTAATCATTGCTACATGACGCGCTAGTATCATTGCATATCCTGCTACACTGGCAGAGGCATACATTTGCATACATCATGATAGTTTCATTTTCTTTATGTTGAGTACTTTTGTAAAGTGTGAAAGATCTTCTATACTTCTTGTAATATATAGAGTGTTGCCCCTAAAGTGAGGAAAAGATCCCAAAGAGGACAAAATCAAAAGATCCCAAAGAGGACAAATGAGAGTTAAATAGAAAGAGCCATTGAGGCCACAAAAAAATAAAAAATATATATAGAAAAAAAAGAGAAAAAGAAATAAAAAGAGAGAAGGGGGCACACTACTATTTTCTTTTGAGAGATCCACACTCGTACTCCATCTTATACCTTGTGCTCCATAGAGATTATCATTCATGCATATAGCTATGTGGGGACCTTCACACTATAGAACTTGGCTTGTATATTCCAATGATGAGCCTCCTCAAAAGAGCTCTAGGTCTTCTTGAGCAAGCAAGTTGGATGCACCCCCACTAGTTCCATTGGAGAGCTTACCTTAGCTCATATGTGCATCCGTTGCATGGCAATCCCTACTCCTCACATCATATCTATCATTTGGCTTTCTCTCGCCGAGGATTGTCCTCATTGATGTGAGCCTTTCACACCTTTTTTGTCTTCCCCCTCTATCATTTTTCTCTCTTTGCCATCCTAAGTGTCGACTTTCTTGCTTACGCTCATCCATTGCATGAGTGCTCAAAATATCGAAAGGGAGTGGATCATTTTGACTTGTACCTGGCTGACGGTCTGGGGATGAGTCATGATAAGATTCCAAAGAAGACCAAGTGTGAAACTTTAGTAGATTAAGTTCTCAACAATACAAAAACTATGTTTTACTCTCTCATATATCCCTATCCCCTTTCTTGCACGCAAACACCATTTGGAGACATTCGAGTCACGGACAGCGAGAGCTCTTGCACCTTTATGTTCTTATGTTGCTTGTTACAATGCTAATATAGACTCTTGCTTGTTATGACTTGAATTGAATTACATGCCTTGATTTGCTTTACTTAAAAGTTCTTATATGGTTGATAGCATGTCACCACAGAAATTATGCTTGTTATCATTTACCTACTCGAGGACGAGCAGGAATTAAGCTTGGGGATGTTGATACGTCCAAAACGTATCTATAATTTCGGCTTGCTCCATGCCTCTTTTGTGTGATATTGCTATGGTATTTATGCACTTCCATACACTTTTGATCATATTTGTACTAACCTATTAACTCAGTGCACCACAGTGCCAGTTCCTGTTTTCTGCTGTTTTTCTATTTCAGGTTTCCCCCATATTAAAAGTGCCCTAAAAATTCCGGGAAAAATACAGGAAAAATCAGCGTACCGGGAGCTTCAAGAAAAACCAAAGCAGGGCCAGAGGGGAGCCAGGGGCAGCCCAGGCGGCCAGCCCAGGCGGCCCCACCCCTGGCCGCCCTAGGGGGGCGCCTGGGCCCCCCTCTCCGCTTCTGGTGACCCCCTTTGGCATATATACTCCTCGCGTCCCGAAACCCTCGAGGACGGAACCCTTTTTTACGATCTCGCCTCTGTTCCGCCGCCGCCGCGCTTCCAAGATCAGGAGCACCAGGAGAACTCTTCCCGGCACCCTGCCGGAGGGGAGAATCACCACCAGGAGCTTCTCCACCACCATGGACGCTTCCCGGATGAGTCATGAGTAGTCCTCCTTGGACCATGGGTCCATGACCAGTAGCTATGTGATGTTCTCCTCCCTTCTTTGTTCTTCATGGTTTAGACCTCGTGAGCTGCCCTACATGATCGAGGCACATATGTAATCTTTATGCTGTTGCTCTGCTGAGTTTGCTGGGATCCGATGGATTATGAGATTATGTTCAGATTGTGTGTGAGTAATATATTTGATTCACCTCTTTTATATTTATGTTCTTGAGTAATTCTTGCATGTTCTCCGTTGCTGTTTATTGCTTTGGCCGAGTAGTAGGTAGTAACTCCAAGAGGGAACGTTATGCTTGATTGTGGGTTCATGCCCCCTGATGACCAGCTTGAGTGACAGAAACATGAGTCTAGGGGATGTGTTGTTGCCACAAGGGGGAAAACCACGGTGCTTGTACTTGCGGGTGCAAGGATAGTTTACTTTACGCAAAGTTCTTTTAATGCAGTTGTCTGTTGCTTTGAGTTTACACTTTGGGTGGGACTCGCAACTTAATACCAGCGAGATGTTCTGGATAGATATCTCAAGGTGGATGATTAGTAGTAGATGCAGATGGATTTCGGTCTACTTGCCTTGGCGTACCGCCCATGCTTTTGAGCATCTACCTTCTTTACAGCATAGTTAGCATTGGTTTGTGCACATAATCCTGTCAATTGCCCAGCTGTAATTTGTTTACCTCGCTTAGCTGTTTTATCGTCTTTTGGGAGAGAGACATCACTAGTGAACATCATGGGACCCCGGTCCATATTACCATCACTGATCACACCCGCTATTTACTTCCTGTTCTTATTTCCTAGTTGCAGTCATACCTATCACTATTATCTCTTGTGTTTGATCCTTTGTAAACGACAAGGCCGGAGGGATTGACAACCTCTCTGTACTCGTTGGGAGCAAAGTTATTTGTATCTGTGTGCAGGTCCTGTCAACCGCTAAGTATCTGGCGCCGTTAGCAGTTGACACCTACTTGTCGACCCTCGGAGTCTCACGGGATTCGATCCTTGGTATCTTTGCCAAGGGAAACTTGCCGTTACGCTACATCTCAAACCTTCCACTTGGGGTAACCAACGAGGGGCGAGAAGCCATCAGGGATCTCCACGGGAACAGCAACTACGGCGGTGGAATTAGGGTTTTTCTCTCTGCGTACAGAGTTTCTGGGGTACGTAGGTATATATAGGAGGAAGAGGGGCACCAGGGGCACCAGCACCGTACGGAGTTGAACCTACTAATGGATCTTTCTCAACACGTGTTTCTGCCTCTTGGTTGCGTGGAATGTTGGAAATATGCCCTAGAGGCAATAATAAAAGGATTATTATTATATTTCCTTGTTCATGATAATTGTCTGTTATTCATGCTTGAATTGTATTGTACGGAAACAGCGATACATGTGTGAATACATAGACCACAACGTGTCCCTGGTAAGCCTCTAGTTACTAGCTCGTTGATCAACAGATGGTCACGGTTTCCTGACCATGGACATAGGATTTCATTGATAACGGGATCACATCATTAGGAGAATGATGTGATGGACAAGACCCAATCTTAAGCCTAGCACGAGATCGTGTAGTTCGTAATGCATAAGCTTTTCTAGTGTCAAGTATTTATTCCTTAGACCATGAGGTTGTGCAACTCCCGGATACCGTAGGAATACTTTGGGTGTGCCAAACGTCACAACGTAATTGGGTGGCCATAAAGGTACGCAACGGGTATCTCCGAAAGTGTCTGTTGAGTTGGTACGAACCGAGACCGGGATATTGTCACTCCGTATGACGGAGAGGTATCTCTGGGACCACTCAGTAAGACATCATCATAAAGAGCTCAAAGTGACTAAGGAGTTAGTCACAGGATGATGGATTACGGAACGAGTAAAGAGACTTGTCATGACGAGATTGAACAAGGTATCGGGCATACCGACGATCGAATCTCGGGCAAGTGCCGTACCGATAGACAAAGGGAATAACATACGGGATTGAGTGAATCCTTGACACAGTGGTTCATCTGATGAGATCATCGAGGAACACGTGGGAACCAACATGGGTATCCAGATCCCGCTATTGGTTATTGACCGGAGAGTCGTCTCGGTCATGTCTGCGTGTCTCCCGAACCCGTAGGGTCTACACACTTAAGGTTCAGTGACGCTAGGGTTGTAGAGATACATGCACATGGAAACCCGAATGTTGTTCGGAGTTCCGGATGAGATCCCGGATGTCACGAGGAGTTCCGGAATGGTCCGGAGGTAAAGAATGATATATAGGAAGTCCAGTTTCGGCCATCGGGTGAATTCCGGGGGTCACCGGGAGTGTACCAGGACCACCGGAGGGGTCCTGGGGGTCCACTGGGTGGGGCCACCCATCCCGGAGGGCCCCATAGGCCGCAAGGGAAAGTGGGCCAGCCCCTGGTGGGCTGGCGCACCCACATGGGCCCCCCTCCATGCGCCTAGGGTTGAAACCCTAGGGGGAGGGGGCGCCCCCTATGCCTTGGGAGGCAAGTCTCCCCCCTCTGGCCGCCGCCCCCCTAGGAGATTGCATCTCCTAGGGCCGGCGCCCCCCTGGCCCCTATATATAGTGGGGGGGAGAGGGCAGCCGCACCCAAGCCTCTGGCGCCTCTCCCCCCTCCCGTCACACCTCCAACTCCTCTCGCAGGGCGCCGGCGAAGCCCTGCTGTTTTTCCTGTTGCATCCACCACCACGCCGTCGTGCTGCTGGATCTCCGTCAACCTCTCCTCCCCCTTGCTGGATCAAGAAGGAGGAGACGTCGTTGTACCGTACGTGTGTTGAACGTGGAGGTGCCGTCCGTTCGGCGCTGGGATCATCGGTGACGAGGATCACGAAGAGCACGACTACTTCATCCACGTTCCTTCGAACGCTTCCGCACGCGATCTACAAAGGGTATGTAGATGCACTCCTTTACGCTCGTTGCTAGATGACTCCTTAGATTGATCTTGGTGAAGCGTAGGAATTTTTTTGAATTCTGCTACGTTCCCCAACAGTGGCATCTGAGCTAGGTCTTTGCGTAGCATCTTGCACGAGTAGAACACAAACAAGTTGTGGGCGTTGAGTTTGCTCAATTTTCTTGCCGTTACTAGTCCAATCTTGATTCGGCGGCATCGTGGGATGAAGCGGCCCGGACCGACCTTACACGTACGCTTACGTGAGACTGGTTCCACCGACAGACATGCACTAGTTGCATAAGGTGGCTGGCGGGTGTCTGTCTCTCCCACTTTAGTCGGATCGGATTCGATGAACAGGGTCCTTATGAAGGGTAAATAGAAATTGACAAATCACATTGTGCTTTTGGCGTAGGTAAGAAACGTTCTTGCTAGAAAACCTATAGAAGCCACGTAAAACTTGCAACAACAATTAGAGGTCGTCTAACTTGTTCTTGCAGCATGTGCTATGTGATATGGTATGGCCAAGAAGATGTGATGAATGATATATGTGATGTATGAGATTGATCATGTTCTTGTAATAGGAAATCACGACTTGCATGTCGATGAAAATGACAACCGGAAGGAGCCATAGGAGTTGTCTTAATTATTGTATGACCTGCGTGTCACTGAATAACGCCATGTAATTACTTTACTTTATTGCTAAACGTTAGCCATAGTAGTAGAAGTAATAGTTGGCGTGACGACTTCATGAAGACACGATGATGGATATCATGATGATGGAGATCATGGTGTCGAGCCGGTGACAAAGATGATCATGGTGCCCCAAAGATGGAGATTGAAGGAGCAAGATGATATTGGCCATATCATGTCACTCTATTTGATTGCATGTGATGTTTATCATGTTTATGCATCTTGTTTACTTAGAACGACGGTAGTAAATAAGATGATCTCTCACTAAAAATTTCAAGAATTGTGTTCCCCCTAACCATGCACCGTTGCTAAGGATCGTTGTTCCGAAGCACCACGTGTTGATCGGGTGTGATAGGCTCTAACGTTCGCATACGACGGGTGTAAGCCAGATTTACACACGCAATACACTTAGGGTTCACTTGACGAGCCTAGCATGTACAGACATGGCCTCGGAACACGGAAGACCGAAAGGTCGAACATGAGTCGTATAGAAGATACGATCAACATGAAGATGTTCACCGTTGATGACTAGTCCGTCTCACGTGACGATCGGACACGGGCTAGTCGATTCGGATCATGTATCACTTAGAAGACTGGAGAGATGTCAATCTGAGTGGGAGTTCATTAAAATTTGATTAGATGAACTTAATTATCATGAACTTAGTCTAAATTCTTTACAATATGTCTTGTAGATCAAATGGCCCACGCTCATGTCACCCTCAACTTCAACGCGTTCCTAGAGAAATCCAAGCTGAAAGACGATGGTAGCAACTATACGGACTGGGTCCGTAACCTGAGGATCATCCTCATAGCTGCCAAGAAAACTTATGTCCTAGAAGCACCGCTAGGTGACGCTCCCGCCCCGGCAAACCAAGATGTTATGAACGCTTGGCAGTCGCGTTGCGATGATTACTCCCTGGTTCAGTGCGGCATGCTCTACAGCTTAGAATCGGGGCTCCTAAAGCGTTTTGAGCACCACGGGGCATATGAGATGTTCCAAGAGCTGAAAATGGTTTTCCAGGCTCATGTCCGAGTTGAGAGATATGATGTCTCCAACGCATTCTACAGCTGTAAGATGGAGGAAAATAGTTCTGTCAGTGAGCACATACTCAAGATTTCTGGGTTGTACAACCGCTTGTCTCAGTTGGGAATGAATCTCCCAGACGAAGCGGTCGTTGACAGAATCCTCCAGTCGCTCCTACCTAGCTACAAGAGCTTCGTGTTGAACTTCAATATGCAAGGGATGGAGAAGTCCATTCCTGAGGTGTATTCAATGCTGAAATCAGCGGAGGTGGAGATCAAGAAAGAGCATCAAGTGTTGATGGTCAATAAAACTACTAAGTTCAAGAAGGGCAAGGGTAAGAAGAACTTCAAGAAGGACGACAAGGGAGTTGCCGCGCCTGGTAAGCCAGTTGCCGGGAAGAAGCCAAAGCATGGACCCAAGCCTGAGACTGAGTGCTTTTATTGCAAGGGAACGGGTCACTGGAAGCGGAACTGCCCCAAATACTTAGCGGACAAGAAGGCCGGCAACGTCAAAGGTATATGTGATATACATGTTATTGATGTGTACCTTACCAGCGCTCGTAGTAGCTCCTGGGTATTTGATACCGGTGCAGTTGCTCATATTTGTAACTCAAAGCAGGAGCTGCGGAATAAGCGGAGACTGGCGAAGGACGAGGTGACGATGCAAATCGGGAATGGTTCCAAGGTCGATCTGATCGCCGTCGGCACGCTGCCTCTACATCTACCCTCGGGATTAGTTTTAAACCTTAATAATTTCTATTTAGTACCAGCTTTGAGCATGAACATTGTATCTGGATCTCGTTTGATGCGAGATGGCTACTCATTTAAATCCGAGAATAATGGCTGTTCTATTTATTTGAGAGATATGTTTTATGGTCATGCCCCGCTGGTCAATGGTTTATTTTCGATGAATCTCGATCGTGATGATACACATATTCATAGTGTGAATGCCAAAAGATGTAAAGTTGACAATGATAGTCCCACATACTTGTGGCATTGCCGCCTTGGTCATATTGGTGTCAAACATATGAAGAAGCTTCATGCAGATGGACTTCTGGAGTCTCTTGATTATGAATCATTTGACACGTGCGAACCATGCCTCTTGGGCAAGATGACCAAGACTCCGTTCTCCGGAACAATGGAGTGAGCAACCAACTTATTGGAAATCATACATACCGATGTGTGCGGTCCAATGAGTGTTGAGGCTCGCGGAGGCTATCGTTATGTTCTCACCCTCACAGATGACTTGAGTAGATATGGGTATATCTACTTGATGAAGCACAAGTCTGAGACCTTTGAAAAGTTCAAGGAATTTCAGAATGAGGTTGAAAATCAACGCGACAGAAAAATAAAGTTCTTGCGATCGGATCGTGGGGGTGAATATTTAAGTCATGAATTTGGCACACACCTAAGGAACTGTGGAATTGTTTCACAATTGACACCGCCCGGAACACCTCAGCGTAATGGAGTGTCCGAACGTCAAAATCGTACTCTGTTGGACATGGTGCGATCTATGATGTCTCTCACCGACTTACCGCTATCTTTTTGGGGTTATGCTTTAGAGACTGCCGCATTCACTTTAAATAGGGCTCCGTCGAAATCCGTTGAGACAACACCGTACGAACTTTGGTTTGGCAAGAAACCTAAGCTGTCGTTTCTAAAAGTTTGGGGTTGCGATGCTTATGTCAAGAAACTTCAACCTAAAAAGCTCGAACCCAAATCGGAAAAATGCGTCTTCATAGGATACCCAAAGGAAATGATTGGGTACACCTTCTACCACAGATCCGAAGGCAAAGTCTTTGTTGCCAAGAATGGATCATTTCTGGAGAAAGTGTTTCTCTCGAAAGAAGTGAGTGGGAGGAAAGTAGAACTTGATGAGGTGACGGTCACTCCTCCCGAACCGGAAAGTAGCGCAGCACAGGAAATTGTTCCTGAGGTGCCTGCACCGACAAGGGAGAAAGTTAATGATGATGATCATGAAGATACATATCAAGTTACTACTGAACTTCGAAGGTCCACAAGGACACGTTCCGCACCAGAGTGGTACGGCAACCCTGTCATGGGAATCATGTTGTTAGACAACGGTGAACCTTCGAACTATGAAGAAGCGATGGCTGGCCCAGATTCCAATAAATGGCTTGGAGCCATGAAATCCGAGATAGAATCCATGTATGAAAACAAAGTATGGACTTTGGTGGACTTGCCCGATGATAGGCACGCCATAGAAAATAAATGGATATTTAAGAAGAAGACATACGCGGATGGTAATGTGACCATCTATAAGGCTCGGCTTGTCGCTAATGGTTATCGACAAGTTCAAGGGATTGACTACGATGAGACTTTCTCTCCCGTAGCGATGCTGAAGTCAGTCCGAATCATGTTAGCAATTGCCGCATTCTATGATTATGAGATATGGCAAATGGACGTCAAAACGACATTCCTTAATGGTTTCCTCAAGGAAGAGCTGTATATGATGCAGCCGGAAGGTTTTGTCGATCCAGAGAATGCTAACAAGGTATGCAAGCTCCAGCGCTCGATCTACGGGCTGGTGCAAGCATCTCGGAGTTGGAATATTCGCTTTAATGATGTGATCAAAGCGTTTGGCTTTATACAGACTTGGGGGAAGCCTGTATCTACAAGAAAGTGAGTGGGAGCTCTGTAACATTTCTCATATTATATGTGGATGACATATTGCTGATGGGAAATGATATAGAATTCTTGGAGAGTATAAAGGCCTACTTGAATAAGAGTTTTTCAATGAAGGACCTTGGAGAAGCTGCTTACATATTAGGCATCAAAATCTATAGAGATAGATCAAGACGCCTCATTGGTCTTTCACAAAGCACATACCTTGACAAGATATTGAAGAAGTTCAATATGGATCAGTCCAAGAAGGGGTTCTTGCCTATTTTGCAAGGTATGAAATTGAGCAAGGCTCGGTCCCCGACCACGGCAGAAGATAGAGAAAAGATGAGTGTCATTCCCTATGCCTCGGCCATAGGTTCTATCATGTATGCCATGCTGTGTACCAGACCTGATGTGAACCTTGCCATAAGTTTGGTAGGGAGGTACCAAAGTGATCCCGGTATGGAACACTGGACAGCGGTCAAGAACATCCTAAAGTACCTGAAGAGGACTAAGGATATGTTTCTCGTTTATGGAGGTGACGAAGAGCTCATCGTAAAGGGTTACGTCGATGCTAGCTTTGACACAGATCTGGATGACTCTAAGTCACAAACCGGATACGTGCATATTTTGAACGGTGGAGCAGTCAGCTGGTGCAGCTGCAAGCAAAGCGTCGTGACGCATTCTACATGTGAAGCGGAGTACATAGCTGCTTGCGAAGCAGCGCAAGAAGGAGTCTGGATGAAGGAGTTCATCACCGACCTAGGAGTCATTCCAAGCGCGTCAAGCCCGATGACTCTCTTCTGTGACAACACTGGAGCTATTGCCATTACCAAGGAGCCCAGGTTTCACAAGAAGACCAAGCACATCAAGCGCCGTTTCAACTCCATCCGGAATTATGTAAAGATAAGTGGTAAGAATAACCATTCCCGACGCACATCAAGTGGATGAAGGAGTTCTTCTTCGTGACGCACATCAAGCACATCAAGCCACGTTCATCCAGAAAACGGTACTTGATAACCCTCAACCGTAAGGGATCGAGATAGTCTTCGCGGGTAAGAATAACCCAATTTATAGTTTCGACACACGGGGATCCAAAGAGTATTTATAAGCTTTGACAGTTGAGTTGTCAATTCAACCGCACCTGAAATATACTTACTTGCAACAAAAGATAAGTGGTAACGGTGATATGATAGTGATGGTGGTGATAGCAAAAGTAAACAGCAAAAGTAAACAACTAATAACCAGCAGGATGGAAACACTGTAGGCTAGGGAGATGGATGGTTGGGCGCTGCATGGATGAGATACATCATGAATCTAACTTGGGGCAAGGCACACAGAAAAGTAATGATCATCTAGGCAAATATCAAACATTAGGCATGTATCCCACAGGTAGTTGTACGTGCTTGCAATAAGAACTTACACAACATCTTTTGTCCTACCATCCCGCTACGAACGGGGCCAAAAGGAACTTATGGAGATTAAGGTGCTCCTGTCAAAGAGCACCGGAACAAAGCAATAAACTCAATGGATACATGTAATCCTCAAATTATGGACCATCCCCTTTGGTGTCCCAACCTATCACCTTTGGGATCGCCGGTTCCGGACCGTAATAGGTGCAAACAACTCATAGATAGGATCAAGAACACAAATATATTCATGCAAACACATAGGGTTCAGATCTGAAATCATGGCACTCGGGCCCTAAGTGACAAGCATTAAGAGCAACAAGTTGAAGCAAAGATGATAAACACCATAGTAGATGATAGGCAACATGCCCCCAACAATCTGATAAACTATTACATGATCTAACTCATCCAATCCCTACCATCCCCTTTGCCTACAGCAGGGAATTACTCACACATGGAAGGAGAAGTCATGGAGGGAGGATGGAGTGGTGATGATGATGACGATGGCGACGATCTCCCCTCTCCGGAGGCCAAATGAGCCTCCAGATTAGCCCTCCCGAAGAAGAACAGAGGGTGGCGGCGGCTCCGCGACGGAAACTGGGAAAATGACTTCTGTTCTGGGGTTTTCTCGTCACGGGGATAAATACGGGCCAAGGTAGGGCACCAGAGGGGGAAGGACCCGCCCAGGCGGCCTCCCGAGGCGGCCAGGGGTGGGGCCGCCCCAGCAGGGCGCCTGGGGCCCCCTGGCTGCCCTCTGGCCCCTCTTCTGGCACAAGGACCCTTCGGGTGCGTGGATTTTCTGTGATTTTTCTTGGAATTTTCTAAGATACCTAAAAATCCGTTTTCCTGCACACAATAAAACCATACAGGCAGCTCTGCTGAAAACAGCGTCAGTCCGGGTTAGTTTAGTTCAAATCATGCAAGAATGAGGTCAAAACAATAGCAAAAGTGTTTGGAAAAGTAGATACGTTTGAGACGTATCAACTCCCCCAAGCTTAGCATATTGCTTGTCCTCAAGCAATCCAGTTCAACGAACTGGACGCGAGAAAGAAAACTTTGACAAACTCTTTTGCTTCATTAGATGTATATAAGCATGTACTACGAAACGAGTCTAGCAAGTATTGAAACAATGCTATGAGGACAATGCACGAAGCAATCCTTCTTTCAAGTGACCAATCACAAATAACCAAAAGTAAATAATATGCTACTGAAAATCAAGACAAGATTACATTGCACATAGCTTGAACATATTAGAGTGGTATCTCGCTAGCCTCCATGAGTGAAGCAAAACATAAATGCAGAAACTCCTCGAGAGTTTTAAAGGAGACTAGAACTAAGAATTTCAGAATAAATAATATCACAAGCATGCAGAAGACAATGTAATACTTTGGGACAATGCACATTACACTCAGAATGACAATTATGCTCTCCTAGTTGGTGCTTTGAAGAAAGAAGGTGGAGACTCTCGAACTGTGGAATTTGATGGCGAGGTTGAAAACCCATGGTTGGAAGCAAAGACTAAACATGTACCAGAGCTCTTGGTTTTGAAAACAGAGGTAAAAAAATGATTTTGGGAGGTACATATTTCGTCAACGAATGTTAGTAGACAACCCAATCACTTCTCGAACTGGACAAGTTTCGAGGAACGGCTCCCGCACGGGGACGATCACATCCCCTTAATCTCCTTTGTTTATCACTGCCAAAAGTTTTCTGATTTCTCATGAAAAAAGCGTGAAGGAGGGTTTATTTGTTGTATTATCTTTTATGAGCCGGGCGCACTCATGCCAGTTCCTCCTCGTATTAGGGGTTTGCAGATTAGACATGCAATCCCGGGATAAAACTTATCCAACTTAAAAAGGTCATGAATTAACTACTACTTCCTCATGAGCTAAAACAGGGGCACAAAATAAGTGTAAATTTCAATAATTTCGAGATGGTACAAGAAAGTCTTCGTTAGGATGGCAGGTAAATACCACATAGGAAGGTATGGTGGACTCATATGGAATAACTGGTTTGAAAGGATTTGGATGCATAAGCAGAATTCCACTTAATACGAGCGAAGGCTAGCAAGAGACTGGGAAGCGACCAACTAGAGAGCAATAACGGTCATAATCATGCAGAGCGACAAAGCAACATTGAATCGGGCATGAAAGTGATATAATTATTCTGAAACTCAAAGATCATCAAGGCAAAGCAGACTTTTTAGTCTTAAACATGTGTAAACATGTGCCAAGTCAATCCAAGAATTCTCCAAAGGGAAATACCACCTCAGTATACCAAACTATGAACAATGCAATGCATGTAAATAATTTCAATAACACATTATATACTCTAGCTATTTAATATTAGCCACAAGGAAAGCATGAACCACTGGGAAAGCATTGTGAACATAGCACTATGTCGCTACAAGCTGGTCTCTAGATCATAAGTACAGGCATATGTACAAAAGTAGAAACAAGAAGAGTTCATACCGGTTTCCTTGTTGCTTCCCTTCCGTCGATCTTCGTCATTACTGCCTTGTCACTTGCACGATCGAACGTAGGAAATATAATTAAATGCCATCACGGACTCGAGCTGAACTCTGAAAACAAAGCAAACTAAAGAGAGAAAGGAAATCTTTTTGGGTTATTTCAAAGGTTGAACGAAAGCAAAAGAAAGAGAAAATCTTTTTGTTGTTTTTGCAAAGAAAGAACAAAGAAGAACGGGCAAAAACTTCAAAAAGATCAATGCGAACAAAAATAAAACGGATAATACAATGGAAAAGTGAGAAGGGCACGTACTCCCCCAAGCTTAGGCTTTTGGCCTAAGTTGGTAGTAGCTACTGCCCCCAGGAGCCTCCTGCTCCGTGGTGGTACTGGTGAGTCCAAGGGTCGTAAAATGATTCCGACGCGTACATCGAAGTCCTCGGATCCTCCCACGAAGAAGGGTCCGCACTCCAAGCAGAGGAAGACCCTTCACCAAACTGGGTGACGGTCTCCCCCTGAAAAGGTGGTGACTCACCGTGCTCCTCCTCGTCGGGCACAACCCCCTCCATGGGGTTATGAAGCTGATGCTGGACCATGAACTCATCGAACTGGATAACATCAAAGGACCATCCGTTCCTGCGAGAAAAATCAAACAAAAGAGGTGCAGGTAGACGGATCTTGCGTTCCGCGGTAGTTTCGAAACGCAAGATATAAACAAGGTTACCAAACTCAGAAGTCATGGTAACAAACTTATGCCTTTTCATAGCAGCAAGATCAAAACTTAAATAAGTAAAAGGCTTATCATCAGGGTGTGGGGTGCCTTTAAGATACTCTAAGATAAGTGTGGCATAAACGCCACCAAATAAATCTCCCTTGTTACCGTTCATAGCAAGGCGTCGAGCAATTAGGGCACCCAAATTATAATCAAACCTCCCTGAGAGGGCGGCTGCCAGGATAGCAATATCCGGCGTAGAAATGTTGCTCGTGTTGTCACAAGCTAACACCCCTCTAGCAACATAATACGCAAAATACCTGAGGTGAGGGAATAAGATGCTGGAGATTTTTGACCGATGTATATCCCTCGTACCCATGCTGCAGAGAGAGTTGAGGACGGTTCTCAGCTCGGAGGGCTGAGAGGTCATCTTCGCCGTCCGCCCAACGTTTGGCACACCTATTATTTCACAAAACTTTTCCAAGGGTATGGTCAAAAGATTATTGTAAATTTTAAACTCAATAGAACCAGTATCAAGGTTATATCTAAAACTGTTAATGAAACCGGAGGTGAGTTTTTGATACTGAACAACACGGCACGTGACGAGCCGTGTCAGACCTGCATTAGCACAAAGATTATAAAACTCATCCTTAATTCCCGCAGCTTCAAGGAATTCATCACATGGGAACATCATCGCACGTGCTGGCTTTGTGTCTTCCAACAACTCTAGGGGCACATGATCTTCATTGTAGCTCACCCTAGCAGTCGAGGGTGAAGCTGCGGCTCTAGTAACTCGATCGGAGTGCGCGGGTTTCTTCTTCTCAAGCCACCCCTTTGCCCTTCCTAACAAACTCATTTCTGATTTTTTTTGACAAATTACAAAAACAAGGATTTAAACAAAGTGGGTTCAGGCAAACTACTCAACTCACTTACCTAAGGCATAAACTTGCATCAAAACTTGGAAAATAAATTTCTACACATGCATGCAAGCTCATCTACACAGCACCAAGAACTACTCAATACTCACAAATGAAGCCACCAACCAAAAATCTAATTGGAGGGGTGGAGGACTTACATACCAGGGAGTATTTGTTCAAAATCTCAGCTCGAATGATAGGCTGTAGAGAGAGATCGAAAATTGCCTCCAAGAACAGCAAGAATGCAAGAACAGGTGCAGAACTCGTGTTTTCGGAGAGAAAGAGAGAGAGAGGAAGAAGACTCACCTAGAGGCGGGGCCTGTGGGCCCCAGGCGCCCTATGGGCGCGGCCAGGGGGCAGGCCGCGCGAGCTGGCCGCCTGGGCCACTGGTGGCCCCCCTGGTCAGCCCCAAGTGCCTCTGGGTCACTCCCGGCATGGAAATTTTTATTTTATTTTTCTGGAATTTTTCTGAAAACTTCACTGTTGAAATTTTTTCGAAGTTCAAAAAGCTGCAAAACTTTCTGAAAACTTAAAGCAGTGATTAGTATTGTGAAGCTTTAAAAACACAAACACTTGGTACAGCAAGGAGAACAAAAGCTAAAACAAATGAAAACATAACAAGCTCAACTTTTTACCTATATAAAACATGCTCACTAGTAAGGTTGATCAAGTCTTACCAACAAACCGGCGATATATAGAGCAGAAAGTCCCACCTCTTACGAAGTGATCATTGCACCTTTAATTTAATGGACATTGTCCCCACCATAATAGTTTTGTATTTGTGGTGCACATGTAGTGGACAGTCCCATTCTCCAATCTTCACGGTCTCGATATTTTCTATAGAGTTGAGGCCAAGCCTCTTGTCGGTCTTCTTTGGAAAATACACCGTGTGTTCTTTATCATTCACATTGAAGGTAACCTTTCCTTTATTGCAATCAATAATAGCACCTGCGGTGTTAAGAAAAGGTCTACCAAGAATAATGGACATGCTCCCATCCTCGGGCATGTCAAGCACGACAAAATCAGTAAGGATCAAACAATTAGCAACTTCTACGGGAACATCCTCACAAATACCTATCGGAACGGCGGTTGACTTGTCAGCCATCTGAAGAGAAATATCTGTAGGGATTAGCTTCTCTAAACAAAGCCTCTTGTAAAGAGAGAAAGGCATAACACTCACTCCTGCTCCAAGATCACATAAAGCAGTTTTGACATAATTATTCTTTATGGAGCAAGGAATGGTGGGTATACCTGGATCACCAAGCTTCTCAGGAATGTTGCCACTGAAAGAGTAGTTAGCAAGCATAGTAGATATTACTTCATTAGGATTTTTTCTTTTATTAGTGACAATATCTTTCATATATTTTGAATAGGGAGGTAACTTAATAACATCAGTCAAAGGGATTTGAAGAAAAAGAGGTTTCATCCACTCACAAAACTTATTGTAATGCTCTTCTTCTTTAGATTTGAGAGACTTACCTGGAAAGGGCATGGGTTTCTGTATCCATGGTTCTCTTTCCTTCCCATGTCTTCTTGCGACGAAGTCTTCTCTAGTGTACTTCTTGCGTTTGTCAGGTGCTTCTTCTTCTCGAACCTCAGGCGGATCATTCTTCTCCTTATCCTTATCTTCAGGTCCGGCACCGTCTTCAGTCTCAGCATCGGAGGTAGATATACTGTTGGGATCAACAGCTGGCTCTTCACTTGTAATAGGGTCATTGGAATTGTCAGCCTCCTTGTGTTTCTTCTTCTTCTTCTTTGGAGAGCCAACAATTTCTTCTTCCTGCATTTGAGAATCTTCCTCAATTCTCCTCGGATGCCCCTCTGGATAGAGAGGATCTTGAGTGCTAGTTCCTCCTCGGGTCTTAATCCCGAAGGCCTGTAAATCATCTTGTTTGGCATTGTTAACAAGCAATTCTTTTTGCACATTAGAAATTTTTTCAAGCTGAGTTTGAACCATATGAAAATGCTTCACAAGACATTTAACATCATTAACTGTTCTACCTAGAACATCAAGCAAACTTTTGATAGCAAGGGAATTATCATGCAATTGACTTTGTATCCTCTCATTAAAATGACTTTGCTTCATAATAAAATTATCAAGCTCATCTAAACATTGATCAGGAGGCTTACCATGAGGGATGTCACTTGCGTTGAAATCTAAAAGAGAGTGTACCTCTACCATAGGAGGGTGAGTGGTAGGCTCACACAACTTCTCAATAGGGGGTAGATTCTTCACGTCTTCAGTTTTAATACCCTTCTCTTTAATAGACTTCTTTGCTTCTCGCATATCTTTGGGGCTTAGAACAAACATGCCCCTCTTCTTTGGTGGTGGAGGTGTTTCAGGGACGGACCAATCTTCATGGTTTTTGGCAATCCTGCCCATCAATTCTTCTGCATCGTCCGGTGTTCTTTTCCTGAAAACACAACCAGCACAACTATCCAAATAGGACCTGGATTCATCAGTTAGACCAGCATAAAATATATCGATTAATTCATTCTTAGGGACTCCATGTCCTGGTCTAGCCCGGATCAGACTACAGTACCTCCCCCAAGCTTTAGGGAGGTGCTCATCCTGCAACTGTTTAAAGTTATAAATTCTTTGTAAAGCAGCATGTTGCATATGAGCAGGAAAGTACTTATCAACAAAAGAGTGAGCTAAGTCTTGAGGATTCTTAATGGAACCACATGGTAATGCATCATACCATGTTTTATCACCTTCCTTCAAAGAGAAAGGAAAAAGCTTAGTCACATAAAAGTTTCGTATCTTTTCATTCGTGGTAAACAAGCCACCCAACTCAGTGAGTTTGGTCAGGTGTGCAATAGCATCATCATTTTCTCTGCCATAAAAGGGGTCAGTTTCAACCATAGATATAAGTGAAAGATCAACAGAGAAATCATAAGCAGGATCATTGATGCATATAGGAGATGTAGCAAATTCAGGATCAGGAACAGTCTTGTTCTTCAAGGAGTGTTTTTCAAGCAGCTTCTTAATAGCTTCAGGGTCAGAGTCGGCAAACTCTCTCAGTTCCCTGCATAAATCATCATCAAGCATAATGTAATCATCATCAAGGAGTCTCTCCTTGAGTTTACTCAAATCAGGATAATCATAAGTTCCACCAATGGGGTAGCGAGTAACAGGAATTTCAATTCCAGATTTTTTTTTGCAGCAGCGATCTGTTTCTCAAGAGCATAACCAAGTGAACTAATATCATCAAGAGTAGTAGAAGCATCATCAAAAGTATCAGACATAGTAACAGATTCAGTAGAAGCATCATGTGGTGGTGGTGAGGCAAACTTACTCATAACAGAAGGTGAATCAAGTGTAGCACTAGTGTTCAGAACAGTACCTCTTCTTGTAGTGGATAGTAAGATTGGAACCTTGGGGTCTCCTTTCTTACCCATAGCGGATGAAGTGCAAAGGGTAGGATACTTCAAGTAGACTTGTAAATATTGCTATGCTCCCCGGCAACGGCGCCAGAAAACGGTACTTGATAACCCTCAACCGTAAGGGATCGAGATAGTCTTCGCGGGTAAGAATAACCCAATTTATAGATTTGACACACGGGGAGCCAAAGAGTATTTATAAGCTTTGACAGTTGAGTTGTCAATTCAACCGCACCTGAAATATACTTACTTGCAACAAAAGATAAGTGGTAACGGTGATATGATAGTGATGGTGGTGACAGCAAAAGTAAACAGCAAAAGTAAACAACTAATAACCAGCAGGATTGAAACACTGTAGGCTAGGGAGATGGATGGTTGGGCGCTGCATGGATGAGATACATCATGAATCTAACTTGGGGCAAGGCACACAGAAAAGTAATGATCATCTAGGCAAATATCAAACATTAGGCATGTATCCCACAGGTAGTTGTACGTGCTTGCAATAAGAACTTGCACAACATCTTTTGTCCTACCATCCCGCTACGAACGGGGCCAAAAGGAACTTATGGAGATTAAGGTGCTCCTGTCAAAGAGCACCGGAACAAAGCAATAAACTCAATGGATACATGTAATCCTCAAATTATGGACCATCCCCTTTGGTGTCCCAACCTGTCACCTTTGGGATCGCCGGTTTCGGACCGTAATAGGTGCAAACAACTCATAGATAGGATCAAGAACACAAATATATTCATGCAAACACATAGGGTTCAGATCTGAAATCATGGCACTCGGGCCCTAAGTGACAAGCATTAAGAGCAACAAGTTGAAGCAAAGATGATAAACACCATAGTAGATGATAGGCAACATGCCCCAACAATCTGATAAACTATTACATGATCTAACTCATCCAATCCCTACCATCCCCTTTGCCTACAGCAGGGAATTACTCACACATGGAAGGAGAAGTCATGGAGGGAGGATGGAGTGGTGATGATGATGACGATGGCGACGATCTCCCCTCTCTGGAGGCCAAATCAGCCTCCAGATTAGCCCTCCCGAAGAAGAACAGAGGGTGGCGGCGGCTCCGCGACGGAAACTAGGAAAACCACTTCTGTTCTGGGGTTTTCTCGTCACGGGGATAAATACGGGCCAAGGTAGGGCACCAGAGGGGGAAGGACCCACCCAGGCGGCCTCCCGAGGCGGCCAAGGGTGGGGCCGCCCCAGCAGGGCGCCTGGGGCCCCCCTGGCTGCCCTCTGGCCCCTCTTCTGGCACAAGGGCCCTTCGGGTGCGTGGACTTTCTGTGATTTTTCTTGGAATTTTCTGAGATACCTAAAAATCCGTTTTCCTACACACAATAAAACCATACAGGCAGCTCTGTTGAAAACAGCGTCAGTCCGGGTTAGTTTAGTTCAAATCATGCAAGAATGAGGTCAAAACAATAGCAAAAGTGTTTGGAAAAGTAGATACGTTTGAGACGTATCAGTTACTAGCTCGTTGATCAACAGATGGTCACGGTTTCCTGACCATGGACATAGGATGTCATTGATAACGGGATCACATCATTATGAGAATGATGTGATGGACAAGACCCAATCTTAAGCCTAGCACGAGATCGTGTAGTTCGTAATGCATAAGCTTTTCTAGTGTCAAGTATTTATTCCTTAGACCATGAGGTTGTGCAACTCCCGGATACCGTAGGAATACTTTGGGTGTGCCAAACGTCACAACGTAACTGCGTGGCTATAAAGGTACGCAACGGGTATCTCCGAAAGTGTCTGTTGAGTTGGTACGAACCGAGACCGGGATATTGTCACTCCGTATGACGGAGAGGTATCTCTGGGCTCACTCGGTAAGACATCATCATAAAGAGCTCAAAGTGATTAAGGAGTTAGTCACGGGATGATGGATTACGGAACGAGTAAAGAGACTTGTCATGACGAGATTGAACAAGGTATCGGGCATACCGACGATCGAATCTCGGGCAAGTGCCGTACCGATAGACAAAGGGAATAACATACGGGATTGATTGAATCCTTGACACAGTGGTTCATCCGATAAGATCATCGAGGAACACGTGGGAACCAACATGGGTATCCAGATGCCGATGTTGGTTATTGACCGGAGAGTCGTCTCGGTCATGTCTGCGTGTCTCCCGAACCCGTAGGGTCTACACACTTAAGGTTCAGTGACGCTAGGGTTGTAGAGATACATGCACATGGAAACCCGAATGTTGTTCGGAGTCCCCGATGAGATCCCGGACGTCACGAGGAGTTCCGGAATGGTCCGGAGGTAAAGAATGATATATAGGAAGTCCAGTTTCGGCCATCGGGTGAATTCCGGGGGTCACCGGGAGTGTCCCGGGACCACCGGAGGGGTCCCGGGGGTCCACCGGGTGGGGCCACCCATCCCGGAGGGCCCCATAGGCCGCAAGGGGAAGGGGGCCAGCCCCTGGTGGGCTGGCGCACCCACATGGGCCCCCCTCCATGCGCCTAGGGTTGAAACCCTAGGGGGAGGGGGCGCCCCCTATGCCTTGGGGGGCAAGTCTCCCCCCTCTGGCCGCCGCCCCCCTAGGAGATTGCATCTCCTAGGGCCGGCGCCCCCCTGGCCCCTATATATAGTGGGGGGAGAGGGCAGCCGCACTCAAGCCTCTGGCGCCTCTCCCCCCTCCCGTCACACCTCCAACTCCTCTCGCAGGGCGCCGGCGAAGCCCTGCAGTTTTTCCTTTTGCATCCACCACCACGCCGTCGTGCTGCTGGATCTCCGTCAACCTCTCCTCCCCCTTGCTGGATCAAGAAGGAGGAGACGTCGCTGTACCGTACGTGTGTTGAACGCGGAGGTGCCGTCCGTTCGGCGCTGGGATCATCCGTGACGAGGATCACGAAGAGTACGACTACTTCATCCACGTTCCTTCGAACGCTTCCGCACGCGATCTACAAAGGGTATGTAGATGCACTCATTTATGCTCGTTGCTAGATGACTCCTTAGATTGATCTTGGTGAAGCGTAGGAAAATTTTTGAATTCTGCTACGTTCCCCAACATGGAAACATCTGAATGATGAAAAGAGGGTAATCATAAACAAGTCAGCTTCGGATCGATGATGAATATCGCGTCATTCTCTGTACCGGGCGAGCTTACAGACTAAACCTTGCATTTTTGGGCTAATGATTTACATGCATGTGGCAAGGTAATGTGATAGGGCTTTTTTCCATCAGTGTTTAATGGGTTATAGGATCTTTTGCAGTTGCTTATATCCAGGGAGTGTGTGGGTTTGTGTTATTTTTTGTTTGACCAGTAGTGAGCCAATGCTTAGATAAGTTTTTTTTATGTCAGTAGATGTTGTTTCATAACGACATGTAGTGACCAATGCAATGGGAGTGTTGTGTTTTATCCAAGGATTTTCTAAATGGTGTCGTTGCATAGGTTTAATAAGGCAGTATACCAAGATTTCTTCTCTTTTTGTTGCAGAGCCTCAAGAATGGATGATGAGATTGAAGAATCTACTGATGGGTCCTTCACAACACATTTTTCAGTTTCTCGCTTGCGTCAGAATGCTGAGAAACATCTGAATGACAACAAGAGAGGAATCTTAGGCCTCCTTTGCTTTGTAGGAATCTTGTAGGAATTTCATAGGATAGGATATTTAAAGGAAAATTTCCTATGGGGCCCTTTGGTTTGTAGGATTGTATTCCTATTCCTATGTAGGATATGATCCAATCCTTCATATTTTAAAGGGAAAAAACATTAGCCTAGACTCAATGGAAAAATTCCTATCCTATGCATCAAATGACATCTCTTTCTTTATAGGAATTGAGATGCAAGTCATCTCACTTCCTATGAAATTCCTATTCCTACAATATTTCTATCCTATGGACCAAAGGAGGCCTTAAAAGAGTGCAACTTTAGTTCTTTGATGAATATTTCCCCCTTTTCCATACCAGATGAGCTGCTAGACCGGGTAGTCATGAAGATTGACCCTAAGAAGGGTTTGTTTAGTTATAAAAATACCCCCACTCATCGCAACTTTTTTGGATTTTTGGTTTTCTTTGTTGCAATGTTTACATTTTTGAATGCCATGTGTCTTTCTGCTTTTTCAGTCATAAAAAAAAAAGATATATCTGTACTTGAGAAGGCTAGGAGCCACGACATTGTGACCATCGAGAGGTCTTGGGTTCTTTTATGCATCACGCTTGTGCTAGTGCTTTGCACCGGCATCATGGTGCCCTTGAGTACCTTGCTAGCCTGAAGGACATCACTGAACTCGACGAGTTTGCATGAGAGGAGCACATCTTGGCTGCTGCGTTGAGAGAGAGGTGAAGAAGTACCAACACAAATAAGGAGGCTTGGGGTTCCCAGCTTCTCAATTGGTTGTTGCCTACCAATGTTTCCGGTATGTCCATTTTTTCTCTAGCATTTTCTCTCCGACACATAATGGTCGTCTTTTTTCAAGTTCATTCTCTACTGGCAACAAGCTCACGGTCATATTGTATATACATATTTGCATGTATGTGCGTGTGCTAATATAGATTTCGATATAAGTAAACATCCGGGTAGGGATTTCTAAAGTAAACAATTGTTTCTAGTGTATTATTAGGTTATCATACCTCTAGAGTATGACAACACGCACATAGATCGTTCTACTTGTATTTGTATTTGCATCCTTTGTACTTGTAAAAATAGATCATTCTGACTGTAAAGAAACTTCTTTTATATACGATTTGATTATTAATATGCTCGTATAAGAATGTGTGTGGCTTGATTCAGTGAATACATAATCTCCTCCCTTTTTCTCAAATAAAAAGTTGCACATAAAATACTGGTACGTGGTGTATACAAGACTTGGGCATGTTTGGTTGCCCGCATCGAGCCCAACCAGGCCCGCGCGGGGAGGAAGAGGCCTGTTTGGTTGCATGGTTTCACTGTTGGGCATGCATCGCACGCTTCTCAAAGCAGCCCAGAGCCTGGCTCGCTGGAAACGCTCGGATCGGCAGTTTCTCGCGAGCCAGGCCGAGTGTAGCGCGAGGTCACACGGGCGGGTGAGACGCGAGGGCGAGGGAGGATGGCGGGAGATGGGAAATCTAGCCTCACCACCCTTTCTACTCGCTCACCACCCATAGCCACTTTCTTCCCTAGTGTCTCACCACCGGCGGCGACTGCGATTTCAAATCTGCACTAGAGGCGGCGGCAGAAGAGGCGGCGACCTTTGCGGCGGATCTGGTGCTCCCCTTGCTGTTGGCCACCGTCTGGTCGACCTTATTTGTGTCATGGCCCCCCCTACGCCGTCCTCGTCTCCGATGCCGGTAAACAGCACCCACTCCTTCCTTTGTTAGGTCGGTGGTTAGGCCGTTAGGAAAGGTGTAGGATCGATTTCCCACTGAACGAACCTTCGATGTCCACTAGGTTATGGACGCACGGATGAGGCTGATAATTCAGGAAGCAGCACTGTGGATGCTTCGATTCAATGTTCAATGTACCAGAGAGTTTTTCGTCATGTTGGGAGACCTTTGATCCACTACGGTCCAATGTTTATCCGGGAACATGAGAGGATCCAAAATCTAAACTACATCTACAACTGCAATGACGTCGAGGCTCTGTGGATGCTTCGAGTGAAAAGAGCACCATTTGCCATGCTTGTCGAGACCTTCAGGAGCAGGGGGCTGCTACAAGATAACATCAACACCAGTGTGGAAGAGCAAGTGGCCATGTTCCTCCATGTTGTTTGCCGTAACCAAAGGTTCAGGGTCATTCACAACACATTCAGGAGATCAATGGAGACCATCTCTAGGTACTTCAAGCAGGTGCTTTTTGTTTTTGGGGAGCTCAGAGGAGAGATGATCAGGAGACCATCTGGCCGGACTCCACCCAAGATTTGCGGAAGCCCAAGATGGTATCAATACTTCAAGGTGAGCATTGACAATATACACTTTTCATGGCTTGATATGCTTGTATCGTTCAAGTTGAGCACTAACACGGGCTTGTGATGCCATTTTCAGGATTGCATTGGGGCAATAGATGGTACTCATGTCACTGCCAGAGTTCCTAAGGTCACAGTCTGCAGCATTCAGGGGGAGGAAGCCCTACACAAGGCAGAATGTGCTTGCTGCTGTTGACTTTGATATGAAGTTCACATATGTGCTGGCTGTGTGGGAGGGGTCAGCGCATGATGCTAACATTCTCAGTGACAGCATGAGTCGACCTGATGGGATCAACATCCCTGATGACAAGTTCTACCTTGGAGATGTTGGCTATGCATGGAGGCCGGGTGTTCTTCCACCCTTTAGGAAAACCAGGTACCATCTCAACGAGTTCTCTGGTAGGAACTATCTTAGGACTGCACATGAGTTGTTTAATCTCAGACACTCCAGCCTTAGAGTAATTGTTGAGAGGGCATTTGAAGCTCTGAGGAATAGGTTTAAGATCCTGGATCAGAAGCCATTCCACCCATACTCCACTCAGGTTAAGCTTGTTATTGTTTGTTGCATTTTGCATAACTGGATCCTCTAGTGGGGCTTTGATGAACGCGTGCCTAGGGAGGAAGAGGTCGAGCCTGACGTTGTTGTTAGCTCCAGCCATGGTGTGGAGGCATTTGACAATGACGCTTGGAAGAACAAAAGGTTGGAGTGGGCAGAGGCAATGTGGCTTAACAGAGGCCAATGCAGGATTTGAAGAAGAGGAAGAAGAAGCAACAACAGCAGAAGCAGAAGCGGAATCAGAAGAAGAGGAAGATCTGGTAGCTGCAACACCGATGAACTATCCCCTATTTAGCCAATGGTCTTAATAATGTGTTCGGTCATTTGATAGTAGTTAGGATAAACTGTCATTTCTTTAACTAGCTAGCACTACATGTTCAGATTGTGTGTGGTAAGCTCGCCATTAGTTAGAAGTGGTGACAACACCTTATGCAGGTTGTAACCAAACACCATGTCATATGTGCGCCTAATGCAATGCGGGCAATCAAACGCCGGGTCAAAAATAATTGTCTCATGCAACTAAGGTACATGCACACAACCAAACTATGTGCATCTCGGGTCTTTTTGCCTGCATCCCCTCAAACCGGCTCACTAGAGCCAGGCTCGCTGGGCCAGGCTCGATTGGCAATGTAACCAAACACGCCCTTGGTGTATGCATGATTTGCCAATCAGACTGATTTTTTCTTACGTATTCAATAATCTTTTGAAACAAGATGTGTAATAATATAGTGGTTATTACTAAAATTTAGCATTTGAGGCCCTCCTTCTCTCAAGGCCGGGGAAGTGAATCTTTTTATCCGCCTTATGGGTCGGCCTTGATGGGAGGAGTGTGTCATGTTGTCACTGCTCTCGTGGATAGCATCCACAAGTTACACATGAATGCAAGCGTGCATGATGTCTCGCACCAACAAGATGACATGCATGATTCCATTGCCCCGACTATGCTCTCAAGGAGAGCATCCACAAGTTCCACACTAATGCGAGCATAATGTACTAGACCCACCAGATGGTAGTAGGTCGTTCGAGAGGATCCATGTGTTGCACGCCCATATGAGTATGTGTTGTCCCACGCCAACGTGAGTTTAGGACTTATGAGAGCATACACAATTCATCAACAATTCAATTTAACATTTTGCATTTTTTATATTAATGAAATATAAAAAAAAAAATTCATGAAATACTATTAAAATTTGGGAACCTTTTTTAAAAATTATGTACTATATTTCAAATTGAACATTTTTAAAATACAGGAACAATTTGCAAATTCATGAAAAAATGAATTTCGGCAAGAAATCAAAATTTTGAACATTTTTAAAATCTACATATTTTATTCACACCTAAAACAAAATTCAAAAAGCAAGAACAATTCTAAAAAATCGTGACCATTTTTTAAATTTAGAACAACTTTTAATTTATTGGTTTTTGTAACCTAGGAACATTCATCACATGCAAGAACAATTTTTTAAAATTCGAAAAAATCAAATTCACAAATATCCTTTCAATTTTTTAGCTTTGTCAAATGCATGAACAGTTTTAAATTCCTGCACATTTTTTTAATCTGCGAGCATTTGTCAAATTTATGAACATGCTTTCAGTTTTAGATTTTAAAAAAACATTTAGAAGTTCTTTTGAAATCAAAGAATTTTTTAAAGAAGCAGAAACAAACATAGAAAAAGAAACATGGGAGCCTTGCCCCGCATACGGGCTGACTGAAAGCTAGCAACATTTAGCAAAACTATGAAAAAAATCAAATTATTTTTAAAAAACTAGGAACATTAACATTTTTAAAATTTAAAACATTTTTTTTTATATTTTGGAATATATTTTTAAATTGTCTTTTTAAATATATTTTTAAAATTTAAAATATCTAGGAACATTTATGAAATTCTTGAATATAATTTGAATTCTGGAATATTTTTTAAATTTAGAACTTGTTTTGAAATCCCAAACCTGTTTTATGAAGGAAAAAACACAAAAGAAAACTCACAGAAAAGAAACATGGGCCGACCAAAAGCTAGCTTGTTGGGAGGAGGAGGAAGGGGGTTTGTGTTTCCACTCTATTCCCCGCGTAGGTCGAGGAATAGGAGCTCCCTTGTCCCAACGATGCCCTCATGGAAAGCATCCACAAGTTCCGCGATGACGCGAGCACAATGTATAGAACCCCATGAGACGGTGGTACTCCGTTGTAGAGGGTCCACATGTTGCAGGCCAACACGAGTGTATTGTACCAAGCCAACGAGATACTAGGACTGAGGAGTCTGTCGCCACTCTTGTGGAGAGCATACACAATTCATGTACAAAGTATTACCCACTGGCGGCTGGGTCCAACCATTGTTGTTGAAGCATGGGCGGTGGAGTGTGGCACGGGAGCGGATTGAGCAACGGAGGCGGTGATTTGCACGGGGGCGACGGTAGGTGAGGCGAGTGAGGAGAGGGCGACTATTTTTACTCCACGACGACCGCTCAGAGTTAAAAAAAATACTCACCTAACCATTTTCAGGTGTTTGGCTAGGCCCGGTTTAGAGGAGTAAAACGGAATTTGTACCCCTCTAACCGGTTTTAGGGGATCGGATGGAGATGCCCTCGGGACACTCTCAGGTTGTTTTCCCGTTCACCTCGCCACGCACGTTAGGCCCGGATTTGTTTTGACTTGGGCCCTTTCACGTATACGGAGGAGTTGTGTTCACGTGGTTGAGTTTATGGACCCATGTAAGTCTGTCAACAAAGGGTGATGATTCCTATTTGGCGCGTTATGAGCTGGTCAACAAGCCGGTGAGCACCCTCCTTCCCCTGCACCCACTTTTGGGCTGACCCATTTGCGGGGCAGGCAGCGCCCGATTTTTTCCATCTCATTTTTTTGCTTTTTGTTTTTCTTTTTATTTCGTAAAATAATTCAGGATTTCAAAAAGATCCAAATTTCCAAAAAAAAATGAATTTTGAAAAATGTGATGAAATCTTAAAATGTCAGTGGATTTAAAAATCCTTCATGGCTTCAGAAAATGATTTTTGTAAAAAACATAGCATATTCAAAAAATATTTGTGTGTTTAAAAAAATGTAAGAGAGATTGAAAAACTGTTCATGGATTCATAAAACGTTCATGAAGTTTTAAAATATGTTGACAAAAATCAATTAAGGATTGTGAATAAACAATTCATCTATGCAAAACTGATTCAAAAAATGTTCCTTAATGACGAAAAAATGTTCGTGAATTTCAAGAAAATGTTCATATTTTTTTGCATAAATTTCATAAATTATAAAAAATGTCTGTCGATTCAACTTTTCTTTTCACATTTTTAAAAATATGTTCGCGAAGTCAAAAAATATTCACAATTTACAAAAATATCTGTGAATTCAAAAGACATTCATGATTTCATTAAAAATTGTTCACGGAAAAGAAAATGTTCATGCTTTTAGTTTATTAGTAGTTATTATGCATTACGTAGATATGTCTATTTTTAATAAAAACAAATATTGTTTTGTTTATTTTTATGATTTAAAAAATTCATAATCCTAGTACGGCCGTACTGTATATTTATTACCTACAACTTTCCTGATCCATGTCCTTCGATCCACTCAAGTGTAAAATGATCTAAGATAAGCCAGAAACTACCCTCCTTGTTATACGGGCCGTGAGTTATTGCTAAAAAGGACCGAAGGGAGTATCAGATATTATATGAAAAAAATACCGGTGACAAAAATATTGGATCCATTAGGACATTACAAAATTTACAGTAAACTTTTATACTTATTTGAATAAATTCTTCATACTATAAATTTAATGGTTTAATTTCGATTATGTGACTATCATAGATAAGCACAACTATTAGATAAATTGTCAAATTATTCTTAGCTATAAAATTGTAATGTATATTGAACTATATAATGTAAGAAAATATATTTTAATTAATTTTGGAAGTTGCATGAATTATTTATAATTTATTTTATTTATTTGCTTATATGTGTGTGTGTTATCATATATTATATTTTTAATATCATGGTAGTGATTTCAAAGCAAATAACCAATGTATGATTAGCTAGGCACCATTTTTAGAAATTTCTAGAGTATGAAAATTATATGCTGCAAGATGGGTTCAATAGTAAGTTGCTCATGATTTGTACCTGTATTCAAAGTATAACCGTTGTTGTAATAATCAAAGAACACAAAAAACTCGGCTAGAAAAAAAGAACACAAAAACTGCTAATTTCTATGTCTGCATACTTATGGTTTGGTTATTTGAATTTTGATTCAATGTCTACCATATCTTCTGCCCGTGTCTCAACAAAAAAGGTTGTAAATATAGAAATTTAGTTAGCGTATATTTTCATAAGGGCATAACTAATTAAACTTAGCTTTGTCGATCTAATTGGTTTGTTCATACGTGATATACACTATATGTGCTCCTGAAATTAAGATTTGATAGTGTTTTTGTTAATGTTTTGGAGGAAATGATGTTTTGTAGGAAATGTGTAAGGTTACTCGTATATTCAATATTTGAGTTTGTCCACCTTTAGAGGCCCTGCCAGTTACCCTATTTTACCCGACCTATGATCAGTTGACCTTGATGGAAGCGGTCCACCGCCCCTCCGCGTGCCCTTTTGGGGAGAATCCTGAAGTTGCACGCCAACGTGAGCATGCTCTGAGAGGAGCCGGCAAATCTTATGTTTCGCCGCCATCCCGCCCAACTCATCTAGCTCCTCTGCTCCAACGAGAGGATGCTTGGGCCAATTCACTGCCGCTTGCCTTCAGTCCTCTGCCGCTCCACCTCCACCACGGTTGTCGCTCGGCGCACTTTGCCTGACACAACCTCAGCTTGCCAATGCAGGTCACACTGAGCACTGGTTGAGATCAATTCGAAGAGTCTGGCCAAGGAAGAGGCGGAGGGGAGGAGAAAGTGATTCACCACGGGATAAATCCATGGATGAGGCGAGGCTCATTCACTACCTCATGAACAATAGATTCGGAAACAAATGACAACAAGAATACATAAATAAAATTAGTTTTTCTTTCATCGAAGATGCTGAGCGTGCTGGGAGCGTGCATATTTTCGTGGCGAAACGACATAGGGGGTGAGTGCGCTATGTGAGCGTCTACGTTTGTACCGCATTTTGAGGGTCTATGTTCACGTGGTTGAGTTTATGGAACCATGTAAGTCTGTCAACAAAGGGCGACCGTTCCTATTTGGCGCGTTATACGGTGGTCAACGAGCTAGTGCGCACCCTCCTTCCTCTGCAGCCCATTTTGGGCTGACCCATGCGCGGGGCAGGCTGCGCCCGAATTTTTTCCATTTCATTTTTTTGTTTTTTGTTTTTTCTGTTTTGTTTTTGTTTTTGTTCCGTAAAATCATTCGGGATTTCAGAAAGATCCGAATTTCCAAAAATCGAATTTTGAAAAATGTGATAAAATCACAAAATGTTAGTGGATTTTAAAAAAATCTTGGCTTCAGAAACTTGTTCATAATTTTTGTAAAAAACATCACATATTCAAAAAATATCCGTGTGTTTAAAAAATGTAAGAGAGATTGAAAAACTGTTCATGGATTCATAAAATGTTCATGAAGTTTTAAAAATATGTTGACAAAAATCAATTAATGATTGTGAATAAAATACTCATCTATTCAAAACTGATTCAAAAAAGGTTCCTTAATGATGAAAAAATGTTCATGAATTTCAATAAAATGTTCATAAAAAATCTTCATAAATTTCAAAAATTATTTCTAAATTATAAAAAATGTTTGTCGGTTCAACTTTTCTTTGCATTTTTAAAAATATGTTCGCAAAGTCGAAAAATATTCAGAATTTTCAAAAATATCTTTGAATTCAAAAGACATTCATGATTTCATTAAAAATTGTTCATGAAAAAGAAAATGTTCATGCTTTCAGTTTATTAGTATTTATTATGCATTACATAGATATGTCTATTTTTAATAAAAAAATGTTAATTTTTATGATTTTAAAAATTCATAATCCTGGTACCGCCATAGTGTATATTTATTACCTACAACTTTCATGAACCATGTCCTTCAATCCACTCAAGGGAAAATTGATCTAAGATAAGACAGAAACTACCCTCCTTGTTATACGGGCCGTGAGTTATTGCTAAAAAGGACCGAATGGGAGTATCAGATATTATATGAAAAAAATACCGATGACAAAAATATTGGATCCATTAGGACACTACAAAATTTATAGTAAACTTTTATACTTATTTGAATAAATTCTTCATACTATAAACTTAATGGTTTAATTTTGATTACTTGACTGTCATAGATAAGCACAACTATTAGATAAATTGTAAAATTATTCTTAGCTATAAAATTGTAATGTATATTGAACTATATAATGTAAGAAAATATCTTTCAATTAATTTTGGAAGTTGCATGAATTATTTCTAATTTATTTTATTTATTTGCATATGTGTGTGTGTTATCATATATTATATTTTTAATATCATGGTAGTGATTTCAAAGCAAATAACCAATGTATGATTAGCTAGGCACCATTTTTAGACATTTGTAGAGTATGAAAACTATATGTTGCAAGCTGGGTTCAATAGTAAGTTTGTAATGTATATTGAAGTATATAATGTAAGAAAATATCTTTCAATTAATTTTGGAAGTTGCATGAATTATTTATAATTTATTTTATTTATTTGCATATATGTGTGTGTTATCATATATTATATTTTTAATATCATGGTAGTGATTTCAAAGCAAATAACCAATGTATGATTAGCTAGGCACCATTTTTAGAAATTTCTAGAGTATGAAAACTATATGTTGCAAGATGGGTTCAATAGTAAGTTGCGCATGATTTGTACTTGTATTCAAAGTATAACCGTTGTTGTAATAATCAAATAACACAAAAAACTCGGCTAGAAAAATAAACACAAAAACTGCTAATTTCTATGTCTACATACTTATGGTTTGGTTATTTGAATTTCGATTCAATGTCTACAATATCTTCTGCCCGTATCTCAACAATGGAGTTGTAAACATAGAAATTTACTTAGCATATATTTTCATAAGGGCATAACTAATTAAACTTAGCTTTGTCGATCTAATTGGTTTGTTCATACGTGATATACACTATAGATATGTGGGTTGAACTTGGTGCTCCTGAAATTAAGATTTGATGGCAATTTCGGTAATCTTTTGGAAGAAATGTGTAAGGTTACTTGTATATTCAGTATTTGAGTTTGTCCACCCTTAGAGGCCCGGCCAGTCACCCTATTTTACCCGACCTATGAGTTGACCTTGATGGAAGCGGTCCACCCTATTTGAGCATTTTGAGCAACTTCTTTGAAGTTTATTTGAGAGCCGATTTTGTGTTTGGCCCAAGTGGCTCCTGTTGGAAATATCCCCTAGAGGCAATAATAAAAGTATTATTATTATATTTCCTTGTTCATGATAATCGTCTGTTATTCATGCTTGAATTGTATTGTACGGAAACAGCGATGCATGTGTGAATATATAGACCATGATGAGTCCCTGGTAAGCCTCTAGTTGCTAGCTCGTTGATCAACACATGGTCACGGTTTCCTGACCATGGACATAGGATGTCGATGATAACGGGATCACATCATTAGGAGAATGATGTGATGGACAAGACCCAATCCTGAGCATAGCACGAGATCGTATAGTTCGTAATGCATAAGCTTTTCGGTGTCAAGTATTTATTCCTTAGACCATGAGGTTGTACAACTCCCGGATGCCGTAGGAATACTTTGGGTGTGCCAAACGTCACAACGTAACTGGGTGGCTATAAAGGTACGCAACGGGTATCTCCGAAAGTGTCTGTTGAGTTGGTACGAACCGAAACTGGGATATTGTCACTCCGTATGACGGAGAGGTACCTCTGGGCCCACTCGGTAAGACATCATCATGATGAGCTCAAGGTGACTAAGGAGTTAGTCACGGGATGATGGATTACGGATCGAGTAAAGAGACTTGCCATGACGAGATTGAACAAGGTATCGGGAATACCGACGATCGAATCTCGGGCAAGTACCGTACCGATGGACAAAGGGAATAACATACGGGATTGAGCGAATCCTTGACACAATGGTTCATCCGATGAAGATCATCGAGGAACACGTGGGAACCAACATGGGTATCCAGATCCCGCTGTTGGTTATTGACCGGAGAGTGGTCTCGGTCATGTCTACGTGTCTCAAGAACCCGTAGGGTCTACACACTTAAGGTTCGGTAACGCTAGGGTCGTAGAGATACATGCACGTGGAAACCCGAAAGTTGTTCGGAGTCCCGGATGAGATCCCGGACGTGATGAGGAGTTCCGGAATGGTCTGGAGGTAAAGAATGATATATAGGAAGTCCAGTTTCGGCCATCGGGTGAACTCCGAGGGTCACCGGGAGTGTCCCGGGACCACCGGAGGGGCCCCAGGGGTCCACCGGGTGGGGCCACCCATCCCGGTGGGTCCCCTAGGCTGCAAGAGGGAAGGGGCCAGCCCCTGGTGGGCTGGCGCACCACTTGGGCCCTCCCTCCATGCGCCTAGGGTTGAAACCCAAGGGGAGCGAGGCGCCCCCTATGCCTTGGGGGGCAAGTTTCCCCCCTAGGCCGCCGCCCCCCCTTGCAGATGGGATCTGCCAGGGCTGGCGCCCCCTGGCCCCTATATATAGTGGGGGGGGAGAGGGCAGCCGCACCCAATACTCTGGCGCCTCTCCCCCTCCCGTCACACCTTTCTCCTCCTTCGCAGGGCGTCGGCGAAGCCCAGCAGGATTTCCCGCTGCATCCACCACCACGCCGTCGTGCTGCTGGATCTCCGACGACCTCTCCTCCCCCCTTGCTGGATCAAGAAGGAGGTGATGTTGCTGTACCGGACGTGTGTTGAACGCGGAGGTGCCGTCCGTTCGGCGCTAGATCATCGGTGACGAAGAACGCGAAGAGTACGACTACTTCATCCATGCTTCTTCGAAAGCTTCCGCTCGCGATCTACAAAAGGGTATGTAGATGCACTCTAATATGCTCGTTGCTAGATGTCTCCTTAGATGGATCTTGGTGAAAGCGTAGAAATTTTTTGAACTCTGTTACGTTACCCAACAGTGGCATCTGAGCTAGGTCTTTTGCGTAGCATCTTGCACGAGTAGAACACAAAGCAGTTGTGGGCATTGAGTTTGCTCAATTTTCTTGCCGTTACTAGTCTAATCTTGATTCGGCGGTATTGTGGGATGAAGCGGCCCGGACCGACTTTACACGTACACTTACGTGAGACTGGTTCCACCGACAGACATGCACTAGATGCATAAGGTGGCTGGCGGGTGTCTGTCTCTCCTACTTTAGTCGGATCGGATTCGATGAACAGGGTCCTTATGAAGGGTAAATAGAAATTGACAAATCACGTTGTGGTTTTTGCGTAGGTAAGAAACGTTCTTGCTAGAAAACCTATAGAAGCCACGTAAAAACTTGCAACAACAATTAGAGGCCGTCTAACTTGTTCTTGCAGCATGTGCTATGTGATGTGGTATGGCCAAAGAAGATGTGATGAATGATATATGTGATGTATGAGATTGATCATGTTCTTGTAATAGGGAATCACGACTTGCATGTCGATGAATTTGACAACCGGCAGGAGCCATAGGAGTTGTCTTAATTATTGTATGACCTGCGTGTCACTGAATAACGCCATGTAATTACTTTACTTTATTGCTAAACGTTAGCCATAGTAGTAGAAGTAATAGTTGGCGTGACGACTTCATGAAGACACAATGATGGAGATCATGATGATGGAGATCATGGTGTCGAGCCGGTGACAAAGATGATCATGGTGCCCCGAAGATGGAGATCCAAGGAGCAAGATGATATTGGCCATATCATGTCACTTTAATTGATTGCATGTGATGTTTATCATGTTTATGCATCTTGTTTGCTTAGAACGACGGTAGTAAATAAGATGATCTCTCACTAAAATTTCAAGAATTGTGTTCCCCCTAACTGTGCACCGTTGCTAAGGATCGTTGTTCCGAAGCACCACGTGATGATCGGGTGTGATAGGTTCTAACGTTCGCATACAACGGGTGTAAGCCAGATTTACACAAGCAATACACTTAGGGTTCACTTGACGAGCCTAGCATGTACAGACATGGCCTCGGAACACGGAAGACCGAAAGGTCGAACATGAGTCGTATAGAAGATACGATCAACATGAAGATGTTCACCGTTGATGACTAGTCCGTCTCACGTGATGATCGGACACGGGCTAGTCGATTCGGATCATGTATCACTTAGATGACTAGAGAGATGTCAATCTGAGTGGGAGTTCATTAAAATTTGATTAAGATGAACTTAGTTATCATGAACTTAGTCTAAATTCTTTACAATATCTCTTGTAGATCAAATGGCCCACGCTCATGTCACCCTCAACTTCAACGCGTTCCTAGAGAAATCCAAGCTGAAAGACGATGGTAGCAACTATACGGACTGGGTCCGTAACCCGAGGATCATCCTCATAGCTGCCAAGAAAACTTATGTCCTAGATGCACCGCTAGGTGACGCTCCCGCCTCGGCAAACCAAGATGTTATGAACGCTTGGCAGTCGCGTTGTGATGATTACTCCCTGGTTCAGTGCGGCATGCTTTACAGCTTAGAATCGGGGCTCCAAAAGCGTTTTGAGCATCACGGGGCATATGAGATGTTCCAAGAGCTGAAAATGGTTTTCCAAGCTCATGCCCGAGTCGAGAGATATGACGTCTTCGACGCATTCTACAGCTGTAAGATGGAGGAAAATGGTTCTGTCAGTGAGCACATCCTCAAGATTTCTGGGTTGCACAACCGCTTGTCTCAGTTGGGAATGAATCTCCCAGACGAAGCGGTCGTTGACAGAATCCTCCAGTCGCTCCCACCAAGCTACAAGAGCTTCGTGTTGAACTTCAATATGCAGGGGATGGAGAAGTCCATTCCCGAGGTATATTCAATGCTGAAATCAACGGAGGTGGATATCAAGAAAGAACATCAAGTGTTGATGGTCAATAAAACCACTAAGTTCAAGAAGGGCAAGGGTAAGAAGAACTTCAAGAAGGACGGCCAGGGAGTTGCCGCGCCCGGTAAGCCTGTTGCCGGGAAGAAGCCAAAGTATGGACCCAAGCCTGAGACAGAGTGCTTTTATTGCAAGGGAACGGGTCACTGGAAGCGGAACTGCCCCAATTACTTAGCGGACAAGAAGGCCGGCAACGTCAAAGGTATATGTGATATACATGTTATTGATGTGTACCTTACCAGCGCTCGTAGTAGCTCCTGGGTATTCGATACCGGTGCAGTTGCTCATATTTGTAACTCTAAGCAGGAGTTGCGGAATAAGCGGAGACTGGCGAAGGACGAGGTGACGATGCGCGTCGGGAATGGTTCCAAGGTCGATGTGATCGCCGTCGGCACGCTGCCTCTACATCTACCCTCGGGATTAGTTTTAAACCTTAATAATTGTTATTTAGTACCAGCTTTGAGCATGAACATTGTATCTGGATCTCGTCTTATGCGAGATGGCTACTCATTTAAATCCGAGAATAATGATTGTTCTATTTATTTGAGAGATATGTTTTATGGTCATGCCCCGCTGGTCAATGGTTTATTTTTCATGAATCTCGATCGTGATGATACACATATTCATAGTGTGAATGCCAAAAGATGTAAAGTTGATAATGATAGTCCCACATACTTGTGGCATTGCCGCCTTGGTCATATTGGTGTCAAACGTATGAAGAAGCTTCATGCTGATGGACTTCTGGAGTCTCTTGATTATGAATCATTTGACACGTGCGAACCATGCCTCTTGGGCAAGATGACCAAGACTCTGTTCTCCGGAACAATGGAGCGAGCAACCAACTTATTGGAAATCATACATACCGATGTGTGCGGTCGAATGAGCGTTGAGGATCGCGGAGGCTATCGTTATGTTCTCACCCTCACAGATGACTTGAGTAGATATGGGTATATCTACTTGATGAAACACAAGTCTGAGGCCTTTGAAAAGTTCAAGGAATTTCAGAATGAGGTTGAGAATCAACGAGACAAGAAAATAAAGTTCTTACGATCGGATCATGGGGGTGAATATTTGAGTCATGAATTTGGCACGCACCTTAGGAAATGTGGAATTGTTTCACAATTGACACCGCCCGGAACACCTCAGCGTAACGGTGTGTCCGAACGTCGAAATCGTACTCTGTTGGACATGGTGCGATCTATGATGTCCCTTACCGATTTACCGCTATCTTTTTGGGGTTATGCTTTAGAGACTGCCTCATTCACTTTAAATAGGGCTCATTCGAAATCCGTTGAGACGACACCGTATGAACTTTGGTTTGGCAAGAAACCGAAGCTGTCGTTTCTGAAAGTTTGTGGTTGCGATGCTTATGTCAAGAAACTTCAACCTGAAAAGCTCGAACCCAAATCGGAAAAATGCGTCTTCATAGGATACCCAAAGGAAACGATTGGGTACACCTTCTACCACAGATCCGAAGGCAAGGTCTTTGTTGCCAAGAATGGATCCTTTCTGGAGAAAGAGTTTCTCTCGAAAGAAGTGAGTGGGAGGAAAGTAGAACTTGATGAGGTGATAGTCACCCCTCCTGGACCGGAAAGTAGCGCAGCGCATTAAATTGTTCCTGAGGTGCCTGCACCGACAAAGGAGGAAGTTAATGATGATGATCATGGAGAAACAGATCAAGTTACTACTGAACTTCGAAGGTCCACGAGGGCACTGATGTCTACACACGCTTCTACTCTTGTAGACTATGTTGGGCCTCCAAGCGCAGAGGTTTGTAGGACAGCAGCAATTTCCCTCAAGTGGATGACCTAAGGTTTATCGAACTCAGGGAAGTAGAGGTTGAAGATGGTCTCTCTCAAGCAACCCTGCAACTAAGATACAAGAAGTCTCTTGTGTCCCCAACACACCTAATACACTTGTTAGATGTATAGGTGCACTAGTTCGGCGAAGAGATGTTAAATGGCAAGTGATATGGATGGCGAAACAAAGTAATATAAATCTGTAATAAAAAGTGCAGCAAGCAAACAAGTGGTAAACGTGAGCACAAATGGTATTGCAATGGTGGAAACAAGGCCAAGGCTTCATACTTTCACTAGTGGCAACTCCCAACAACATTAACATAATCGAATCACATGATATTTCCCATAAAACATGCAATGGAGACGCACCCGGAGGTCATTCATTCGTGGTCAAGAGAGGACGAGAATTATGTAGGGCTACAAAAGCACACCTCAAAGTTCGTAGTTCTCAATCTAAGGATTTCCCAATGTCACCGCGGCCATCCAAAGAGAGTCCCACAATCACCACAACATATCTAAAGGATAGTCTAAGACAAGCACCAAGAGACTCTCAATCTTCAATCAACACACAAGAGAGGAAATCACTCATGAAAATATTTTTCTAATCCATGTCCAATAGACCGCTGTCACCTTGGTCTCGGGGATTATACTAGATAAAGACAAGTGAGTACATCAATCCAATACATAGAGGAAGGGGAAATATCATGGGATCACCCTAGATTAACATAGCCTATGATCACAACGAAGATCACATCATGGGAGAGAGAATTGACCACATAGCTACTGGTAGAAACCTCAGCCCCGAGGAGGAACTACTCCCGCATCATGGAGGGAGGAAGCAACGTCGATGGAGATGAATCCGGGGGCACTTCCCCGTCCCGGCAGGGTGCCGGCACAGGAATTCTGGTCCCTCGAAGCTTGATGGCGATGGCGGCGGAGATCGGAATTGCGTCTGGAGAAAAGGGGTCCGGAATCAGGGTTTCTGCGACGCGGTGTAAATATATGCCAAAGGAGGGCATCAGCGGAGCCTCGGTGGGGCCAGGCGCCCCCCCGGCGCGGCTCAGGGGGGGGCGCCTGGAGCCCTGGTGCCCCCCCCCCCCCGGCTGTACTTCGGGCGCAAGGTAGCTTCTGGAACGCTGATTTTTTATATAATTTTTCTGGATTTTTCCTCGCAGTTCTCGTAATGTGAAAACCTGAAATACAAAAACAGCCGAAAACAGAAACTGGCACTGGGGTGCACTGAGTTAATAGGTTAGTCCAAATATGATCAAAAGTGTATGGAAGTGTATAAATAACATAGCAATATCACCCAAAAGAGGCATGGAGCAAGCAGAAATTATAGATACGTTTTTGACGTTTCAGGCACGTTCCGCACCAGAGTGGTACGGCAACCCTGTCATGAATATCATGTTGTTAGACAACGGTGAACCTTCGAACTATGAAGAAGCGATGGCGGGCCCGGATTCCAATAAATGGCTTGGAGCCATGAAATCCGAGATAGAATCCATGTATGAAAACAAAGTATGGACTTTGGTGGACTTGCCTGATGATAGGCACGCCATAGAAAATAAATGGATATTTAAGAAGAAGACAGACGTGGATGGAAATGTGACCATCTATAAGGCTCGGCTTGTCGCTAAGGGTTATCGACAAGTTCAAGGGATTGACTACGACGAGACTTTCTCTCCCGTAGCGATGCTGAAGTCAGTCAGAATCATGTTAGCTATTGCCGCATTCTATGATTATGAGATATGGCAAATGGACGTCAAAACGGCATTCCTTAATGGCTTCCTCAAGGAAGAGTTGTATATGATGCAGCCGGAAGGTTTTGTCGATCTAGAGAATGCTAACAAGGTATGAAAGCTCCAGCGCTCGATTTACGGGCTGGTGCAAGCATCTCGGAGTTGGAATATTCGCTTTAATGATGTGATCAAAGCGTTTGGCTTTATACAGACTTATGGAAAAGCCTGTATCTACAAGAAAGTGAATGGGAGCTCTGTAGCATTTCTCATATTATATGTGGATGACATATTGCTGATGGGAAATGATATAGAATTCTTGGAAACTGTAAAGGCCTAGTTGAATAAGAGTTTTTCAATGAAGGACCTTGGAGAAGCAGCTTACATATTAGGCATCAAAATCTATAGAGATAGATCAAGATGCCTCATTGGTCTTTCACAAAGTACATACCTTGACAAGATATTGAAGAAGTTCAATTTGGATCAGTCCAAGAAGGGGTTCTTGCCTGTTTTGCAAGGTATGAGATTGAGCAAGGCTCAGTCGCCGACCACGGCAGAAGATAGAGAAAAGATGAGTGTCATACCCTATGCTTCGGCCATAGGTTCTATCATGTATGCCATGCTGTGTACCAGACCTGATGTGAACCTTGCCATAAGTTTGGTAGGGAGGTACCAAAGTGATCCCGGCAAGAACATCCTAAAGTACCTGAAGAGGACTAAGGATATGTTCCTCGTTTATGGAGGTGACGAAGAGCTCGTCGTAAAGGGTTACGTCGATGCTAGCTTCGACACAGATCTGGATGACTCTAAGTCACAAACCGGATACGTGTATGTTTTGAATGGTGGAGCAGTCAGTTGGTGCAGTTGCAAGCAGAGCGTGGTGGCGCATTCTACATGTGAAGCGGAGTACATAGCTGCTTGTGAAGCAGCGCAGGAAGGAGTCTGGATGAAGGAGTTCATCACCGACCTAGGAGTCATTCCAAGCGCGTCAAGCCCGATGACTCTCTTCTGTGACAACACTGGTGCTATTGCCATTACCAAGGAGCCCAGGTTTCACAAGAAGACCAAGCACATCAAGCGCCGTTTCAACTCCATCCGGAATTATGTTCAAGATGGAGACATAGATATTTGTAAAGTGCATACGGATCTGAATGTTGCAGACCCGTTGACTAAACCTCTTCCACGGGCAAAACATGATCAACACCAGAACTCTATGGGTGTTCGATTCATCACAATGTAACTAGATTATTGACTCTAGTGCAAGTGGGAGACTGTTGGAAATATGCCCTAGAGGCAATAATAAAAGTATTATTATTATATTTCCTTGTTCATGATAATCGTCTGTTATTCATGCTTGAATTGTATTGTACGGAAACAGCGATGCATGTGTGAATATATAGACCATGATGAGTCCCTGGTAAGCCTCTAGTTGCTAGCTCGTTGATCAACAGATGGTCACGGTTTCCTGACCATGGACATAGGATGTCGGTGATAACGGGATCACATCATTAGGAGAATGATGTGATGGACAAGACCCAATCCTGAGCATAGCACGAGATCGTATAGTTCGTAATGCATAAGCTTTTCGGTGTCAAGTATTTATTCCTTAGACCATGAGGTTGTACAACTCCCGGATGCCGTAGGAATACTTTGGGTGTGCCAAACGTCATAACGTAACTGGGTGGCTATAAAGGTACGCAACGGGTATCTCCGAAAGTGTCTGTTGAGTTGGTACGAACCGAGACTGGGATATTGTCACTCCGTATGACGGAGAGGTACCTCTGGGCCCACTCGGTAATACATCATCATGATGAGCTCAAGGTGACAAAGGAGTTAGTCACGGGATGATGGATTACGGATCGAGTAAAGAGACTTGCCATGACGAGATTGAACAAGGTATTGGGAATACCGGCGATCGAATCTCGGGCAAGTACCGTACCGATGGACAAAGGGAATAACATACGGGATTGAGTGAATCCTTGACACAATGGTTCATCTGATGAAGATCATCGAGGAACACGTGGGAACCAACATGGGTATCCAGATCCTGCTGTTGGTCATTGACCGGAGAGTGGTCTCGGTCATGTCTACGTGTCTCCCGAACCCGTAGGGTCTACACACTTAAGGTTCGGTAACGCTAGGGTCATAGAGATACATGCACGTGGAAACCCGAAAGTTGTTCGGAGTCCCGGATGAGATCCCGGACGTGACGAGGAGTTCCGGAGGTAAAGAATGATATATAGGAAGTCCAGTTTCGGCCATCGGGTGAACTCCGGGGGTCACCGGGAGTGTCCCGGGACCACCGGAGGGGCTCCGGGGGTCCACCGGGTGGGGCCACCCACCCCGGTGGGTCCCCTAGGCCGCAAGAGGGAAGGGGCCAGCCCCTAGTGGGCTGGCGCACCACTTGGGCCCTCCCTCCATGCGCCTAGGGTTGAAACCCTAGGGGAGGGAGGCGCCCCCTATGCCTTGGGGGGCAAGTTTCCCCCCTAGGCCGCCGCCCCCCCCCCCCTTGCAGATTGGATCTGCCAGGGCCGGCGCCCCCTGGCCCCTATATATAGTGGGGATAGAGGGCAGCCGCACCCAAGTGATGGCTTCTCGCCCCTCGTTGGTTAACCCAAGTGGAAGGTTTGAGATGTAGCGTAACGGCAAGTTTCCCTTGGCAAAGATACCAAGGATCGAATCCCGTGAGACTCCGAGGGTCGACAAGTAGGTGTCAACTGCTAACGGCGCCAGATACTTAGCGGTTGACAGGACCTGCACATAGATACAAATAACTTTGCTCCCAACGAGTACAGAGAGGTTGTCAATCCATCCGGCCTTGCTGTTTACAAAGGATCAAACACAAGAGATAATAGTGATAGGTATGACTGCAACTAGGAAATAAGAACAGGAAGTAAATAGCGGGTGTGATCAGTGATGGTAATATGGACCGGGTTCCCATGATGTTCACTAGTGATGTCTCTCTCCCAAAATTCGATAAAACAGCTAAGCGAGGTAAACAAATTACAGCTGGGCAATTGATAGGATTATGTGCGTAAACCAATGCTAACTATGCTGTAAAGAAAGGTAGAGGCTCAAAAGCATGGGCGGTATGCCAAGGCAAGTAGACCGAAATCCATCTGCATCTACTACTAATCATCCACCTTGAGATATCTATCCAGAACATCTCGCTGGTATTAAGTTGCGAGTCCCACCCATAGTGTAAACTCAAAGCAACAGACAACTGCATTAAAAGAACTTTGCGTAAAGTAAACTATCCTTGCACCCGCAAGTACAGGCACCGTTGTTTTCCCCCTTGTGGCAACAACACATACCCTAGACTCATGTTTCTGTCACTCAAGCTAGTCATCAGGGGGCATGAACCCACAATCAAGCATAACGTTCCCTCTTGGAGTTACTACCTACTACTCGGCCAAAGCAATAAACAGCAACGGAGAACATGCAAGAATTACTCAAGAACATAAATATAAAAGAGGTGAATCAAATATATTACTCACACACAATCTGAACATAATCTCATAATCCATCGGATCCCAGCAAACTCAGCAGAGCAACAGCATAAATATTACATATGTGCCTCGATCATGTAGGGCAGCTCACGAGGTCTAAACCATGAAGAACAAAGAGGGGAGGAGAACATCACATAGCTACTGGTCATGGACCCATGGTCCAAGGAGGACTACTCACGACTCATCCGGGAAGCGTCCATGGTGGTGGAGAAGCTCCCGGTGGTGATTCTCCCCTCCGGCAGGGTGCCGGGAAGAGTTCTCCTGGTGCTCCCGATCTTGGAAGCGCGGCGGCGGCGGAACAGAGGCGAGATCGTAAAAAAGGGTTCCGTCCTCGAGGGTTTCGGGACGCGAGGAGTATATATGCCAAAGGGGGTCACCAGAAGCGGAGAGGGGGGCCTAGGCGCCCCCTAGGGCGGCCAGGGGTGGGGCCGCCTGGGCTGGCCGCCTGGGCTGCCCCTGGCTCCCCTCTGGCCCTGCTTTGGTTTTTCTTGAAGCTCCCGGTACGCTGATTTTTCCTGTATTTTTCCCGGAATTTTTAGGGCACTTTTAATATGGGGGAAACCTGAAATAGAAAAACAGCAGAAAACAGTGAGTTAATAGGTTAGTCCAAATATGATCAAAAGTGTATGGAAGTGCATAAATATCATAGCAATATCACACAAAAGAGGCATGGAGCAAGCCGAAATTATAGATACGTTTTGGACGTATCAACATCCCCAAGCTTAATTCCTGCTCGTCCTCGAGTAGGTAAATGATAACAAGCATAATTTCTGTGGTGACATGCTATCAACCATATAAGAACTTTTAAGTAAAGCAATCAAGGCATGTAATTCAATTCAAGGCATAACAAGCAAGAGTCTATATTAGCATTGTAACAAGTAACATAAGAACATAAAGGTGCAAGAGCTCTCGCTGTCCATGACTCGAATGTCTCCAAATGGTGTTTGCGTGCAAGAAAAGGGGATAGGGATATATGAGAGAGTAAAACATAGTTTTTGTATTGTTGAGAACTTAATCTACTGAAGTTTCACACTTGGTCTTCTTTGGAATCTTATCATGACTCATCCCCAGACCGTCAGCCAGGTACAAGTCAAAATGATCCACTCCCTTTCGATATTTTGAGCACTCATGCAATGGATGAGCGTAAGCAAGAAAGTCGACACTTAGGATGGCAAAGAGAGAAAAATGATAGAGGGGGAAGACAAAAAAGGTGTGAAAGGCTCACATCAATGAGGACAATCATCGGCGAGAGAAAGCCAAATGATAGATATGATGTGAGGAGTAGGGATTGCCATGCAACGGATGCACATATGAGCTAAGGTAAGCTCTCCAATGGAACTAGTGGGGGTGCATCCAACTTGCTTGCTCAAGAAGACCTAGAGCTCTTTTGAGGAGGCTCATCATTGGAATATACAAGCCAAGTTCTATAGTGTGAAGGTCCCCACATAGCTATATGCATGAATGATAATCTCTATGGAGCACAAGGTATAAGATGGAGTACGAGTGTGGATCTCTCAAAAGAAAATAGTAGTGTGCCCCTTCTCTCTTTTTATTTCCTTTTTCTCTTTTTTTCTATATTTTTTTATTTTTTTGTGGCCTCAATGGCTCTTTCTATTTAACTCTCATTTGTCCTCTTTGGGATCTTTTGATTTTGTCCTCTTTGGGATCTTATCCTCACTTTAGGGGCAACACTCTATATATTACAAGAAGTATAGAAGATCTTTCACACTTTACAAAAGTACTCAACATAAAGAAAATGAAACTATCATGATGTATGCAAATGTATGCCTCTGCCAGTGTAGCAGGATATGCAATGATACTAGCGCGTCATGTAGCAATGATTAGGGCAAGGCCCAACTAGCATGCGGCTCATCGATCAAGCAAAAAGCATGTATGACATGAAGATCAAGTCATGAAAAGATGGATGTTGCATGGCAATGTATCTCGGAAAGGCTATGGAAATGCCTTGATAGGTAGGTATGGTGGCTGTTTTGAGGAAGGATATAATGAGGCTTATGATGACAGAGCGTATCGTGCCAAGGATTTGGATGCACCGGTGAAGTATGCGCCAACTCTCGAGGTGAGAAAGGGCAATGCACGGTACCGAAGAGGCTAGGAAAATATGGATAGGTGGAAGTGTCAACTTTCGAATACTCACATTAGTCCGGAGAACTCATGCACTTATTATCGGTAACTCTCAATCTAATTAGGAGGTTCACAAAGAGACAAGTACCTCGAGAAGGTGTGTATGGGGGTTTGGTTACCCTTGCGCATCCTCGACCCATGGTACGTGAGTGTACTCTAATATTCGATCCCTCCAAAGATTAGTGATCCATTTAGTAGCTAAAGTTCTCAACTATTTTGTAGGTTTTCGAAAATAAACACGGATTGCCCAAAATACGACATCTATCACTAATAGGCTAAAGCTCTTGTCACCAAAAGTTCAGACATTACTCATGGCAATACCTCAAAACTATTGCAAGTTACTACTAAAATGAAATAGCAACCTCAATTACCTACTTTAAGTTAAGAAACACAACTCAGTGCAACAGGCAAACTCTCTTAACAATATAAACATGAAAAATCAAGAGAGTTCAGCAACCAACTAAACAAAAGCTCTTTAAAAAGAAAAGCATGAAAACTAAGAGCTAAACATAACAGCAGCTATGGAAAGACAAAGAACATACACAGCAAAGATAAGCATGAAAATCCTATGTTGTGTTCTAGGTTGAAGTGGAGCGTGTTTCTCTCCCACACAAAGAAATCTGGGTTCTAACTTGTTATGAACAGCAAGCAAAGCTAAAGAAAACTAAAAAGGAAACTAAGAGCAAGACGCTCCAAGCATAGCACATAACACATGAAGTGATAAGAATATAGTGGAACGAAAGACGAACTGATAATTGTTGATGGAGAAGGGGATGCACGGGGGCATCCCCAAGCTTAGACGCTTGAGTCTTCTTGAATATTTCTTGGGGGTGCACGGGGGCATCCCCAAGCTTGAGCGTTTGACCCTCCTGGATCTTCTTTTATCATCTTCCCTCGCACACTTGAAAACTCCCTTCATACATAACTCATCATAATCTGATTAGCGAGGTTAGTACCCATAATAAAATAATTTTTCCCTACTGGAAATAAGGATAGTCTTGAAGAGCTACTGTTTCTCAAGATTTCCAAAAGGTTTTTGCAAAGAAAAAGCAAGCTCAAGGTTTGCAAAACGAAGAAAAAGGCAAAACAGGACAGAATCTGTGAAAAACAGACCAGCAGGTAGTAAATAATTTTTTAGGGGCACTTCTACAACTCAAATCAAAAAACTCAGAACAGACGCCCGAAAGCCAATTGTATAGAGCACGCTGTCAAAACAAATCAGATCAAAAAGATGATCTGATGATTTTATACTAATTTTTCTGTCCAAGGACAGAATCTGTTTTCTGGACTGCACGTCACAACTTTTGAACTTTCTTGCAATCAGAGGCTAAACTTGGCACAAAGCTGAAAAGAAAAGATACAATGATGATGCTACTGTAGTAACAAACATCAAGACACAACAAAAGCAAAATAAAACCTAATTCGTTGTGGGCTGCCTCCCAAAAGCGCTTTGTTTTATGCCTTTAAGCTAGGCATGATGCAAAAAGGAGAGGATCAAGTTTTATCAAGAGTAAAAGAATAGCTAGCCCGTATAACGGACTCAAAAGGCAACTTAATCTTCTTTCTAGGGAAGTGTTCCATTCCTTTCTTGAGAGGGAATTGGAATTTTATATTCCCCTCTTTCATGTCAATGATAGCACCAACGGCGCGAAGAAAAGGACGTCCCAAAATAATTGGACATGAAGGTTCACATTCAATATCCATAATAGTAAAATCAACGGGAACATAATTGTCATTGACAATGATAAGAACATCGTCGATCTTCCCCAAAGGTTTCTTTACGGAAGAATCAACAAGACGAACACCAAAAGAACAAGGATCAAAAGATTTCAATTTAAGCATATCATACATTCTTTTGGGCATAACGGAGGTACTAGCTCCAACATCACATAAAGCATAGCAAGAGAAGTTATTCAACTTAATTTTAATCATAGGATCCCAACCATCTTCTAGCTTTCTAGGTATGGAGGCTTCTACCCTAAGCTTCTCCTCCCTAGCTTTGATAAGGGCATTAGTGATATGCTCCGTGAAGGCAAGATTAGGTGTGCTAGTGTGGGGATCTCTAGACATTCTTTGTAAAAAGGTGACAACTTCTGAGAGACTACAATTATCAAAATCTACTTTATCATTATTGAGCAGAATTGTAGTGTCATCTTCTTTGTTTGAATTGCTCTCTATTATAAGAGTTTGGACGTCTTCCCAAGTTTGGGGAAGTGTGGGAGCAATTTTAAACAGAGGCTCATACTTTTTTCCTGGGAGACCATGCCATGGGCATAACTCTCCATTAAAACTAACATAATCACAAGGTTTATTACTTTTGTAGATCCCGACTGTGGTGATTGGTGTGATGGAAGAAGGGGTGTACTCCTCCCACTTAGTGTTTTTGGTGGAACCCATAGCAGCAGCAAGCAAGATAACTATTTTTGTGATTTTTGGTAAGGGACACTAGAACAAAAACTGAAAGGTAAACTAACAAGACTAAAAAACAAAGATAAAAGATAGCGTGCAACTCCCCTATCTTGAAGAGTGGAGTCGCCGGCAACGGCGCCAGAAACTTTGCTTGATGGCTTCTCGCCCCTCGTTGGTTACCCCAAGTGTAAGGTTTGAGATGTAGCGTAACGGCAAGTTTCCCTTGGCAAAGATACCAAGGATCGAATCACGTGAGACTCCGAGGGTCGACAAGTAGGTGTCAACTGCTAACGGCGCCAGATACTTAGCGGTTGACAGGACCTGCACACAGATACAAATAACTTTGCTCCCAACGAGTACAGAGAGGTTGTCAATCCCTCCGGCCTTGCTGTTTACAAAGGATCAAACGCAAGAGATAATAATGATAGGTATGACTGCAACTAGGAAATAAGAACAGGAAGTAAATAGCGGGTGTGATCAGTGATGGTAATATGGACCGGGGTCCCATGATGTTCACTAGTGATGTCTCTCTCCCAAAAGACGATAAAACAGCTAAGCGAGGTAAACAAATTACAGCTGGGCAATTGACAGGATTATGTGCGCAAACCAATGCTAACTATGCTGTAAAGAAAGGTAGAGGCTCAAAAGCATGGGCGGTACGCCAAGGCAAGTAGACCGAAATCCATCTGCATCTACTACTAATCATCCACCTTGAGATATCTATCCAGAACATCTCGCTGGTATTAAGTTGTGAGTCCCACCCATAGTGTAAACTCAAAGCAACAGACAACTGCATTAAAAGAACTTTGCGTAAAGTAAACTATCCTTGCACCCGCAAGTACAAGCACCGTTGTTTTCCCCCTTGTGGCAACAGCACATCCCCTAGACTCATGTTTCTGTCACTCAAGCTAGTCATCATGGGGCATGAACCCACAATCAAGCATAACGTTCCCTCTTGGAGTTACTACCTACTACTCGGCCAAAGCAATAAACAGCAACGGAGAACATGCAAGAATTACTCAAGAACATAAATATAAAAGAGGTGAATCAAATATATTACTCACACACAATCTGAACATAATCTCATAATCCATCGGATCCCAGCAAACTCAGCAGAGCAACAGCATAAAGATTACATATGTGCCTCAATCATGTAGGGCAGCTCATGAGGTCTAAACCATGAAGAACAAAGAGGGGAGGAGAACATCACATAGCTACTGGTCATGGACCCATGGTCCAAGGAGGACTACTCACGACTCATCCGGGAAGCGTCCATGGTGGTGGAGAAGTTCCCGGTGGTGATTCTCCCCTCCGGCAGGGTGCCGGGAAGAGTTCTCCTGGTGCTCCCAATCTTGGAAGCGCGGCGGCGGCGGAACAGAGGCGAGATCGTAAAAAAGGGTTCCGTCCTCGAGGGTTTCGGGACGCGAGGAGTATATATGCCAAAGGGGGTCACCAGAAGCGGAGAGGGGGGCCCAGGCGCCCCCCTAGGGCGGCCAGGGGTGGGGCCGCCTGGGCTGCCCCTGGCTCCCCTCTGGCCCTGCTTTGGTTTTTCTTGAAGCTCCCGTACGCTGAATTTTCCTGTATTTTTTCCGGAATTTTTAGGGCACTTTTAATATGGGGGAAACCTGAAATAGAAAAACAGCAGAAAACAGGAACTGGCACTGTGGTGCACTGAGTTAATAGGTTAGTCCAAATATGATCAAAAGTGTATGGAAGTGCATAAATATCATAGCAATATCACACAAAAGAGGCATGGAGCAAGCAGAAATTATAGATACGTTTTGGACGTATCACCAATCCTCTGGCGCCTCTCCCCCTCCCGTCACACCTTTCTCCTCCTCCGCAGGGCGCCGGCGAAGCCCTGCAGGATTTCCCGCTGCATCCACCACCACGGCGTCGTGCTGCTGGATCTCCGACGACCTCTCCTCCCCCCTTGCTGGATCAAGAAGGAGGTGATGTTGCTGTACCGGACGTGTGTTGAACGCGGAGGTGCCGTCCGTTCGGCGCTAGATCATCGGTGACGAAGAACGCGAAGAGTACGACTACTTCATCCACGCTTCTTCGAAAGCTTCCGCTCGCGATCTACAAAAGGGTATGTAGATGCACTCTAATATGCTCGTTGCTAGATGTCTCCTTAGATGGATCTTGGTGAAAGCGTAGAATTTTTTTGAATTCTGCTACGTTACCCAACAGCTCACGTGAAGGAAATATGCCCTAGAGGCAATAATAAAGATGTTATTTGTATTTCCTTACATCATAATAAATGTCTTTTATTCATGCTAGAATTGTATTAACCGGAAACTTAGTACATGTGTGAATACATAGACAAAACAGTATGTCCCTAGTATGCCTCTACTAGACTAGCTCGTTGATCAAAGATGGTTATGTTTCCTAGCCATAGACATGAGTTGCCATTTGATCAACGGGATCACATCATTAGGAGAATGATGTGATGGACATGACCCATCAGTTACCTTAGCACTATGATCATTTAGTTTTACTGCTACTGCTTTCTTCATGACTTATACATGTTCCTATGACTATGAGATTATGCAACTCCCGAATACCATAGGAACACCTTGTGTGCTATCAAACGTCACAACGAAACTGGATGATCATAAAGATGCTCTACAGGTGTCTCCGAAAGTGTTCGTGGTGTTGGCATAGATCGAGAATAGGATTTGTCACTCCAAGTGTCGGAGAGGTATCTCTGGGCCCTCTCGGTAATTGATACGTCCAAAACGTATCTATAATTTCTGCTTGCTCCATGCCTCTTTTGGGTGATATTGCTATGATATTTATACACTTCCATACACTTTTGATCATATTTGGACTAACCTATTAACTCAGTGCACCCCAGTGCCAGTTTCTGTTTTCGGCTGTTTTTGTATTTCAGGTTTTCCCATTACGAGAACTGTCAGAAAAATACCGGAAAAATTATATAAAAAATCAGCGTTCCAGAAGGTTCCCGGTAGCCGAAGTACAGCCGGGGGGGGGGGCACCAGGGCTCCAGGCGCCCTGGTGGCGCACCCCCCCTGGGCCGCGCCGGGGGGGCGCCTGGGCCCCCCGAGCCCCGTCTAGTGCCCCCCTTTGGCATATATTTAGACCGTCTCCCAAAACCCTCGGGACGGAAACCCTTTTTCGCGATCTCATCTCTGTTCCGCCGCCGCCGCCGCCGCTTACAAGATCGGGAGCACCAGGAGAACCCTTCCCGGCACCCTGCCGGAGGGGAGGATCACCACCGGGAGCTTCTCCACCACCATGGACGCCTCCCGGATGAGTTGTGAGTAGTCTCCCTTGGACCATGAGTCCATGACCAGTAGCTATGTGATGTTCTCCTCCCGTTCTTGTGCTTCACTAATTAGTCCTCGTGAGCTGCCCTACATGATCGAGGCACCTATGTAATCCTTATGCTGTTGCTATGATGAGTTTGCTGGGATCCGATGGATTATGAGATTATGTTCAATTGTGTTTGAGTAATATATTTGATCTACCTCTTTTATATTTATGTTCGTAAGTAATTCTTGCATGTTCTCCGTTGTTATTTATTGCTTTGGCCAAGTAATAGGTAGTGACTCCAAGAGGGAACGTTATGCTTGATTGTGGATTCATGCCCCTCGATGACTAGCTTGAGTGACAGAAACATGAGTCTAGGGGATGTGTTGTTGCCACAAGGGGGAAAACAACGGTGCTTGTGCCCGTGGGTGCAAGGACTGTTTACTTTACGCAAAGTTCTTTTAATGCAGTTGTCTGTTGCTTTGAGTTTACACTATGGGTGGGACTCGCAACTTAATACCAGCGAGATGTTCTGGATAGATATCTCAAGGTGGATGATTAGTAGTAGATGCAGATGTATTTCAGTCTACTTACCTCGGTGTACCGCCCATGCTTTGAACCTCAACCTTTCTTGCAATGTAGTCAGCATTAGTTTGCGTTCATGGTTCTGTCAATTGCCCAGCTGTAATTCGTTTACCTCACATAGCTGTTTTATCGTCTTTTGGGAGAGAGACATCACTAGTGAACATCATGAGACTCCGGTCCATATTACCATCATTGATCACATCCGCTATTTACTTTACGCTTTTACTTACTATTGCAGCAATATCTATCACTACTATCACTTGTGTTTGATCCTTTGTAAACTACAAGGCCGGAGGGATTGACAACCTCTCTGTACTCGTTGGGAGCAAAGTTATTTGTATATGTGTGCAGGTCCACGTTGATTGCTAATATCTGGCGCCGTTAGCAGTTGACACCTTCTTGTTGAAACTGGGAGTCTCAGGGGAAATCGATCCTTGGTATCTTTGCCAAGGGAAAACTTCCGCTACACTGCATCTCACACCTTCCACTTGGGGTAACCAACGAGGGGCGAGAAGCCATCAGCTGCCACAAAGCTTCTCGATGAGATGATGACCAACTATTCCCAATGGCACACCAAACGCGCTCCAACAGGTAGGAAGGTAAACTCTGTCGAGGAGATTTCCTCCCTAAGTGAAAAAGTTGACTTGATCATGTCTCTACTTTCGAAGCAATCTTCTGTTGATCTTCGTGACGTTCCTTTAAATTCTCTGATTGCTCAAGAACAAGTAGATGTGAACTTTATCTCTAGAAACAATTTTAATAACAATGCTTATAGGAGTAATTTTGGTAGCAATCCTAGACCGTTCCCCTCTAATTCTTATGGGAACAACAATGCTTATCCTAGCACCAAGAACTCCACTACTGAACTAGAGATTATGCTTAAAGATTTCATCACTACCCAAAAAGCTTTTAATAATAGTGTAGAAGAAAAACTAAACAAACTAGGTGATCTCTCTTCAAAGGTAGACAATTTAGCCAATGAGGTAGAATTGCTTAAAATTAGAACTTCTCCTCTTGAGGAGAGGAAGGTCACTCCTATTAATGTTATTCAAGTGCAAATTAATGAAAACATTAGGATGATGGCTAAACTTAAAGAGAGATGGGCTAGAGAAAGGGAGGAAGAAGATAGAATTAAGAGCCTTCCTACCCACCACACTGTTGCTACTATCCAAGTTGTTGAGGATATCCAAACTCTTAGCACCCAATGCACTCCTGGTCCCAATGGACCTATTAATGGTGATGCTATAACTATAGAAACTACCAAACAAGTGAACCTAAAGGACACCACTACCACCTTACTTGATGGTAGTGACCTAGATTTTGACAATTGCACTCTTACCGAAGTTATTGATTTCCTTCACAAGATGTCTAGAGATCCCCGCACTAGCACGATTAACCTTGCCTTTACAGATCATATCACTAATGCTCTTATCAAAGCTAGGGAGGAGAAACTTAGAGTAGAAGCCTCCATACCTAGAAAGCTAGAAGATGGTTGGGACCCTATGATAAAAATTAAGTTGAATAACTTCTCTTGCTATGCTTTATGTGATGTTGGTGCTAGTACCTCTGTTATGCCCAAAAGAATATATGATATGCTTAAATTGAAACCTTTTGATTCTTGTTCTTTTGGTGTTCGTCTCGTTGATTCTTCCATAAAGAAACCTTTGGGGAGGATCGACGATGTTCTTATCATTGTCAATGACAACTATGTTCCCGTTGATTTTACTATTATGGATATTGAATGTGAACCTTCTTGTCCAATTATTTTGGGACGTCCTTTTCTACGCACCGTTGGTGCTATCATTGACATGAAAGAGGGGAATATAAAATTTCAGTTTCCTCTCAAGAAAGGGATGGAACACTTCCCTCGAAAGAAGATTAAGTTACCTTTTGAGTCCGTTATATGGGCTAGCTATTCTTTTACTCTTGATAAAACTTGATCTCTATGCATTATGCCTAGCTTAAAGGCATAAAAGAAAGCGCTTTTGGGAGGCAGCCCACATGAATAAATTTATTTTGTTTTTGTTGTGTCTTGATGTTGTTACTACTGTAGCATCATCATTGTATCTTTGCTTTTCAATTTTGTGCCAAGTATAGCCTCTGATTGCAAGAAAGTTGAAAAGTTGTGACGTGCTGTCCAGGAAACAGATTCTGTCCTTGGATAGAAAAATTCGTATAAAATCACCAGATCATTTTTTTGGTCTTAATTTTTTCGACAGGGTGCTCTATATAATTGTCTTTCGTGCGTCTGTTTTGAGTTTTTTGATTAGAGTTGCAGAAGTGCCCCGGAAAAATCTTTTACTACCTGCTGTTCTGTTTTTCACAGATTCTGTCCTGTTTTGCCTTTCCTTCATTTTGCAAACCTAGAGCTTGCTTTTTCTTTGCAAAAACCTTTTGGCAATCTTGAGAAACAGTAGAACTTCAAGAATATCTTTATTTCCAGCAAGGAACAATTATTTTATTATGGGTACTAACCTCGCTAATCAGATTATGATGAGTTATGTATGAAGGGAGTTTTCAAGTGTGCGAGGGAAGATGATAAAAAGATTCAGGAGTGTCAAACGCTCAAGCTTGGGGATGCCCCCATGCACCCCCAAGAAATATTCAAGGAGACTCAAGCATCTAAGCTTGGGGATGCCCCCGTGCATCCCCTTCTCCATCAACATTATCAGTTCGTCTTTCGTTCCACTATATTTTTATCACTTCATGTGTTATGTGCTATGCTTGGAGCGTCTTGCTTTTAGTTTTCCTTTTTAGTTTTCCTTAGCTTTTCATAACGAGTCGGAACTCAGCTTTCTTTATGTGGGAGAGAAACACGCTCCACTTGTACCTAGAACATAACATAGAATTTTCATGTCTATCCTTGCTGTGTGTGTTCTTTGTCATTTAATAGCTACTATCATGCTTAGCTCTTAGTATTCATGCTTATCTTTTTAAAGAGCTTTTGTTTAGTTGGTTGCTTGAACTCTCTTTAGTTATCATGCTTATCTTATTAAGAGAGTTTGCTTCCGTTGCATTGGTTGATACGTCTATGATAAAGATGCTACGTGCATAATGGCGCTTAGTAGTTCATGTTTTCTTATGGTTAGTCTCAAATAGCTGGGGGGTTCTCAATGTGTTATTGGAGTACCAACATGATTTGTGTGCCTATGATGTGGTATGGTTTAGTAATATCTTCCTTCGAGAATTTATTTTGATTGACTTGGCGTATGCTCACGCATATTTAAGACTGTAAAGAAAGTCTGTCAAGCCTTGATGATCTTTTATTTCTGAGTAGCGATATAACTTCCATGCCTGATTCAATGTTGCTTTGTCGCTCTGCATGATTATGACCGTCATTGCTCTCTTAGTTGGTCGCTCCCAGTCTTTTGCTAACCTCCACCTGTACTAAGCGGACTGACTGCTTGTGCATCCACATTCTTTTATACCAGTTATGCCATATGAGTCCACCATACCTTCCTACATGGTATTTACCTTCCATTCCTAACGGAGACTTGCATGTACCATCTCGAAATTATTCAAAGAAAAATGCATTCCTATTTTGTGCCTCTGTTGTAAGTCCATGAGGAAGTAGTAGTTACTTCATAATCTTTTTAAGTTGGACAAGCTTCACCCCGGGATTGCATGTATAATGTGCAAACCCATAATACGAGAAGGAACTGGCATTGAGTGCGCCCGGCTCAAAATTAATATAACAAACAAACCCTCCTTCACGCTTTGTTCATGAGAAATCAGAAAACTTTGGCAGTGATAAACAAAGGAGATTAAGAGGATGTGATCGTCCTCATTCGGGAGCCGTTCCTCGAAACTTGTCCATCTCAAGAAGTGATTGAGTTATCTGCTAGCATTCGTTGACGAAACATGCATGATCTAAAAAAAATTATTACCTCTGTTTTAAAGCCAAGAGCTCTGGTGCATGTTTTGCCTTTGTTTCCGACTTCGGGTTTTCAACCTTGCCAACAAAAGCCACGGTTCGAGAGTCTCCACCTTCTTTTAAAAGCACCAACTACTGAGAGCATGATTGTCATTCTGAGTGTAATGTGCATTGTCCCAAAGTAGCATTGTCTTTTGCATGATTGTGATATCGTTTATTCTGAAATCATTGTATCTAGTCATCACTTAAAACTTGGAGGTGCCCCTGCATTTATGTTTTGCTTCACTAAAGGGGGCAAGCGAGATATCACTTTATCATATTTGCACACCATGTTCATTACAAATCTATTTGATGTTTCAGTATCATATTGTAAAACTTTCAGTCCTTTGTGATTTTCTCATGAGGCAACTTAATTACTATAGATTCATTGTCTCAGTAAGCTTTTGTCATATGACTATGAAAAAAGTCCTATATGGTTAATAGCATGTCACCACAGAAATTATTCTTGTTATCATTTACCTACTCGAGGACGAGCAGGAATTAAGCTTGGGGATGTTGATACGTCCAAAATGTATCTATAATTTCTGCTTGCTCCATGCCTATTTTGGGTGATATTGCTATGATATTTATACACTTCCATACACTTTTGATCATATTTGGACTAACCTATTAACTCAGTGCACCCCAGTGCCAGTTTCTGTTTTCGGCTGTTTTTGTATTTCAGGTTTTCCCATTACGAGAACTGTCAGAAAAATACCGGAAAAATTATATAAAAAATCAGCGTTCCAGAAGGTTCCCGATAGCCGAAGTACAGCCGGGGGGGGGGCACCAGGGCTCCAGGCGCCCTGGTGGCGCGCCCCCCTGGGCCGCGTCGGGGGGGCGCCTGGGCCCCCCGAGCCCCGTCTGGTGCCCCCCTTTGGCATATATTTAGACCGTCTCCCAAAACCCTCGGGACGGAAACCCTTTTTCGCGATCTCATCTCTGTTCCGCCGCCGCCGCCGGTTCCAAGATCGGGAGCACCAGGAGAACCCTTCCCGGCACCCTGCCGGAGGGGAGGATCACCACCGGGAGCTTCTCCACCACCATGGACGCCTCCCGGATGAGTTGTGAGTAGTCTCCCTTGGACCATGGGTCCATGACCAGTAGCTATGTGATGTTCTCCTCCCGTTCTTATGCTTCACTAATTAGTCCTCGTGAGCTGCCCTACATGATCGAGGCACATATGTAATCCTTATGCTGTTGCTATGATGAGTTTGCTGGGATCCGATGGATTATGAGATTATGTTCAGATTGTGTTTGAGTAATATATTTGATTCACCTCTTTTATATTTATGTTCGTAAGTAATTCTTGCATGTTCCCCGTTGTTATTTATTGCTTTGGCCAAGTAGTAGGTAGTGACTCCAAGAGGGAACGTTATGCTTGATTGTGGGTTCATGCCCCTCGATGACTAGCTTGAGTGACAGAAACATGAGTCTAGGGGATGTGTTGTTGCCACAAGGGGGAAAACAACGGTGCTTGTGCCCACGGGTGCAAGGATTGTTTACTTTACGCAAAGTTCTTTTAATGCAGTTGTCTGTTGCTTTGAGTTTACACTATGGGTGGGACTCGCAACTTAATACCAGCGTTATGTTCTGGATAGATATCTCAAGGTGGATGATTAGTAGTAGATATTGATGGATTTCGGTCTACTTACCTTGGCGTACCGCCCATGCTTTGAACCTCTACCTTTCTTGCAACATAGTTAGCATTGGTTTGCGCACATAATTATGTCAATTGCCCAGCTGTAATTCGTTTACCTCACATAGCTGTTTTATCGTCTTTTGGGAGAGAGACATCACTAGTGAACATCATGAGACCCCGGTCCATATTACCATCATTGATCACATCCGCTATTTACTTTCCGCTTTTATTTACTATTGCAATTATATCTATCACTACTATCATTTGCGTTTGATCCTTTGTAAACTACAAGGCCGGAGGGATTGACAACCTCTCTGTACTCGTTGGGAGCAAAGTTATTTGTATCTGTTTGCAGGTCCAGGTTGATTGCTAATATATCTGGCGCCGTTAGCAGTTGACACCTTCTTGTTGAAACTGGGAGTCTCAGGGAAATCGATCATTGGTATTGCCAAGGGAAAACTTCCGCTACACTGCATCTCAAACCTTCCACTTGGGGTAACCAACGAGGGGCGAGAAGCCATCAGTAATACACATCATAATAAGCCTTGCAAGCAAATAACTAATAAGTTAGTCACGGGATGATGTATTACGGAACGAGTAAAGAGACTTGCCGGTAACGAGATTGAACTAGGTATAGAGATACCGACGATCGAATCTCGGGCAAGTAACATACCGATGACAAAAGGAACAACGTATGTTGTTATGCGATTTGACCGATAAAGATCTTCGTAGAATATGTAGGAGCCAATATGAGCATCCAGGTTCCTCTATTGGTTATTGATCGGAGATGAGTCTCGGTCATGTCTACATAGTTCTCGAACCCGTAGGGTCCGCACGCTTAACGTTTGATGACAATCGGTATTATGAGTTTATGAGTTTTGATGTACCAAAGGTAGTTCGGAGTCCCGGATAAGATCACGGACATGACGAGGAGTCTCGGAATGTACGAGACGTAAAGATTGATATATTGGACGACTATATCCGGACACCGGAAGTGTTCCGAGAAAGTTTCGGATTTAACAGGATTGCCGGAGGGGGTTACCGAACCCCCCCCCCCCGAGGGAGTATGGTCCATAGTGGGCCTTGAAGGAAAAGTGAGAGGCAGCCCATGAGGCTGGCCGGCGCCCCCACTAGGGAATCCTAGTTGGACTAGGAGTGGGGGGGCGCCACCTCTCTCCTTCCTCCTCTTCTCCTTCTTCCTTTCCTACTCCTAGTAGGAATAGGAAGGAGGATTCCTATTCCTACTAGGAGTAGGAATCCTACTCCCTATGGCGCGCCAAGCTTGGCCGGTCGGCCCTCCCCCCTTGCTCCTTTATATACGGGAGCAGGGGCACCCAAAGACACACAAGTTGAATTGTTTTAGCCGTGTGCGGTGCCCCCCTCCACAGAAACATACCTCGGTCATACTGTTGCAGTGCTTGGGCGAAGCCCTGCACCGGTAACTTCATCATATCCGTCACCACACCGTCGTGCTGACGAAACTCTCCCGTGAAGATCAACTGGATCAAGAGCTCGTGGGACGTCATCAAGTTGAACGTGTGCTAAACGCGGAGGTGCCGTACGTTCGGTGCTTGATCGGTTGGATCGCAAAGAAGTTCGACTACATCAACCGCGTCACTTGACGCTTCCGCTTTCGGTCTACGAGGGTACGTAGACACACTCTCTTATCTCGTTGCTATGCATCTGGTAGATAGATCTTGCGTGATCGTAGGAAAATTTTAAAATACTACGTTCCCCAACATCCCGCCCACGGTCGAGTATATCCTAGCCCGGCCCGGCCCATGGTGGGTGGCGGCCCCTGGCCCAGGGGCAGAACCGTCAAGCCGTGCCGACCAGCCACGGTCAGCCTGCAGCCACCAAGAGCCGGAGGGCAGAGAGCAGAGACAAGAGACAAAGAGCGATAACCAGAGAGACCTCCTCATCCGGCTGCTCCCTATATATAATCCCCAATTTTGTCTCCCAGCATATAAAGCCTCCCGATTTCGAACCTCCCATCACATCCGCTCCCCCCACTCCTCGTCTCCTTCTCCCCTGATCCGAACCCATTCCGGCACCCTCACCGCTCTCCAAGACCCACCGGATCTCGCCGCCAGGATCGTCGTCCGTCGGCAACCATCGCAGCGCAGGTGATTGATTCCCCTCTCCGTCGCCCCCTCGATTCTGGCGCTCGAATCAGATCACTCCCCTATTGTTCTCCGTCTGTCTCCGGGTTCCGGTCCGTCGGAATGGGATGAGATGCCGTCCCCGGGCCTCCCGCTCTGCTTTTCTAGGGTTAGCTCGTTCGCTCGTTCGTGGAGCTGTGGGAGGGGGGATTAGTCGCCCCCCTGGGCTTACGGCGGATTCCTCGATGGATTCGGTTCGGTGGGCTTATTATGATGTGTATTACCGAGAGGGCCCAGAGATGCCTCTCTGACACTCGGAGTGACAAATCCTATTCTCGATCTATGCCCGCACCACAAACACTTTCGGAAACACCCGTAGAGCATCTTTATAATCACCTAGTTACGTTGTGACGTTTGATAGCACACAAGGTGTTCCTCCGGTATTCGGGAGTTGCATAATCTCATAGTAAGAGGAACATGCATAAGTCATGAAGAAAGCAATAGCAATAAAACTAAACGATCATAGTGCTAAGCTAACGGATGGGTCTTGTCGATCACATCATTCTCCTAATGATGTGATCCCGTCCATCAATTGACAACACTTGTCTATGGTTAGGAAACTCAACCATCTTTGATTAACGAGCTAGTCTAGTAGAGGCATACTAGGGACACTCTATTTTTGTCTATGTATTCACACATGTATCAAGTTTCCGGTTAAAACAATTCAAGCATGAATAAAAGACATTTATCATGATATATAAGGAAATATAAATAACAACTTTATTATTGCCTCTAGGACATATTTTCTTCAAGTACATCATAGCCCAACCCACGGTGGGTGGTCACTGTGCCTGAGGGGCAAAACCGTCAACCGGTGCCGACCAGCCAACCTGCGGCCACCAAGATTCGGAGGCTGAGAGCAGAGACACAGAGACAGAGGGAGCTCCTCATCTGCCTGCTCCCTCCCTATATATAATCCCCAATTTCGTCTCCCAACATATAAAGCCTCCCAATTTCAAACTGATTTACATATATGTGTGTGTTCTCATATATAGATTTTCAATATCATGGTACTGATTTCTAAAGCGAATGGTGGTTTCTAGTGTATTACTCCCTCCGTTCCAGAATATAAGGTGTATTGATTTCTATGCAAGTCAACTATTTAAATGTTTGGTCAAAAATATAGAATAAAATAAAAACACCTACAATACCTAATAAATAAAATATGAAACTACTTTTCATGATGGATCACAATATATAAATTTTGTATTGTGTATATTGATAAATTTTTCTCGAAACTCGGCCAAATATGCACTCTTGTTTAATTTTTCAAAAAACAAATACACCCTGTATAAATGAACAGAGGAAGTATTAGCTAAGCATGTTTATAGAAAATTCTAAAATATGGCCATGGTGTGTTTCAAGTTTGGTTCAATAGTAAGTTGTGCATGCTTTGTACGAAAGTGCCCTGGAGCACCCGGCGACTACGCCCACTGTAATCGCTCTCATTGAATCGTCTTGGGATTCTAGCCACTATATTAGGATCACATGTATTAGATGAATTTGCACCATGTATAGCTCTCTAGCATTTTCGTATCAAATAACTCCACACGCTATCTGCAACAACCACCAACCTACTCCCTTCGTTCCAAAATAAATGACCCAACTTTGTACTAAGTTAGTACAAAGTTGGGTCGTCTATTTTGGAACGGAGGGAGTAGCTTTCAATGCACCCCCGCTCCACATCCTCCCATCACTGCCCTTCTTCTCCAGGTCAGCCGATTCTTCCCCATCGAGCTTGATGTGTCCTATGCGGCCATGGCCAACGACAGCACGTCCGCCATGACCGCCGAGACCAAGCATGCGTTCTGGAGGCAGTGACAACGTGTGTGAAGAAAGCGAGGACGAAGACGATTGCATGGTAGACATTGTTGTTGTTGTGCTTGTCGCGTTCTCGGCACCGCGTCTACCTTGGCGTCGACTCCATGTCCTGCGTTCCCGAGGCCATCTACAACATCGCCGCCGGCACCGCCTCCTAGCATACGTTGTCCGCGTGCTGGTTATCCCGGTCGCCGTCAAGCTCGGTATGGCCATGCTCTACCTAGGCAACAATGTCATGTACACCGTGCTCGCCCTGGTCGAGGTCGTGGGCTTCATGCTCGTCGTGGCCGACGTCCTGGACCTGGGATTGTCCGTGCCCGGCGGCCTGGACCTTGGCCGGTGCGTGCCCGTCATCCTCCGAGTCTCCGAGCCTGTCCCCGCTTGACGGCTTCACGCTCGTCGTGGCCGGCGTACATACTGTTGCCTTGTACGCCGGGACGCGCATTAACCGGCAACAACCATTTCCTCCAAAGTTGCACAGATCCCTAGAGACCGGAGGGGGCGGACGTGATTTCGGTGGGGCTGGTCGCCGAGTGCTCCTAATCCGCCTCCATGCTTTGTACCTTTATACAAAATATAATAGTTATTGTAATGAAGAAAGAACCACAAAAAAACTGCCAATTCTATTTTTGCTTGCTTTTGTTTGGTTATTTGAATTTTGATTCAACATATTCAATATTTCCTGATTGTTTATGAACTAAAAAAATTACATATGAATAAACACGTAAATTTAGCTAACATATGTTTTCATTAGGTTATGAACTGAGCATGCTTTAACTGCCATTTCCTGATTGTTTAACCTAATGGAAATGGCAGTTAAACAATCAGGAAATGGCAGTTAAAGCATGCTCAGTTAAAGCGTCCTCCGCCGCTCCACTTCCACCATGGCCGCCGCTGAGCATGCTTTATTGTCACGATCTCAGCATGCCAATGCAGGTCGGGTTGGGACCAATCCGAAGAGTTTGTCCAAGAAAGAGGCCGAGGGGGGGCGAAAGCGCGATAATAACCCATGGACGAGGTGAGGCCCGTTTACAACCTCATGGATAAAAAATGTTTTATTTTTAGAAGTTTATTTGAGAGCCGATTTTGTGTCTGGCCCAAGGTTTTTTTTTTTTTTTTTGAGGGGGTTGTTTGGCCCAGGTGGCTCCAGCCCAGGGGTCAGATGCATCCACGGTGGCCCAGGGGCAAAAGCGTCAACCGGTGCCGACCAGCTGACCTGCGGCCACCAAGAGCCGGTGGCAGAGAGCGATAAGCAGAGCAGAGCAGAGAGCTCCTCATCCGCCTGCTCCCTCCATCCCTATATATAATCCCCAATTTCGTCTCCCAACATATAAAGCCTCCGGATTTCGAACCTCCCATCCCCCCCACTCCTCTCCCCCGATCCGAACCCATTCGCACCTCCTCCGCCCCTCACCGCGCCCGGCGACCTCCCGGATCTCGCCGCCAGGACCGTCGTCGACCGGCAGCCACCGCAGGTGATTCCCCTCCCCGTCGCCCCCTCGATTCCGGCGCTCGAATCAGATCGCTCCCCCGCTGTTGCTCTGTCCGTCCCCCGGTTCTTGTTGGTCCGTCCGGGATCAGCCCCGCCCGCCGGAATGGGCTGGGACGCCGTCCCCGGGCCTCCCGCTCTGCTTTTTCTAGGGTTCGTTCGTCCGTTCGTTCGTTGGGCGGTGGGAGGGAGGGGGGAGATTAGTCGCCCCCCTGGGCTTACGGCGGATTCCTCGATGGATTCGGTTCGGTGGGAGGAGAGATGCCGTCGGAATGGAACCCCGCCGGAAAAAAAAAGAGATCTTTTTATTCGTCGTTCGTTCCTTGCCCGGGTGGGGATCGGCCGATCTGCATCTAGCAGCAGAGGAACCGGCCAGAGGGTCCATTGATTACGGTTGTAATAGCTTAGTACTGCTTGTTCGTATCGAATCCTCATCAAATGGGCGATCTTTTGTTCAGAGACTGATTCACATCGCAGGAATCAATGGGAGTTTGTTGCTGTTGTGGTACTAGTCTTTACTCTGTACAGTATGTGGCATGAATGGGAGTTTGTTGCTGTTGTAGTACTAGTCTTTGCTGCAAATATCTGACGACAGTGTGCTTGCTTGGTGCAGGCGAGGCGGTATGGCCACCTTCGAGCTGTACAGGCGGTCCACCATCGGCATGTGCCTCACCGAGACGCTCGACGAGATGGTCTCCAGCGGCACCCTCAGCCCCGAGCTCGCCATCCAAGTGCTCGTCCAGTTCGACAAGGTGCTCTGCTCGCTCTGCTGCGACATGTCGAAACATAACTCTCCTTATCATCCTCTGGATGACTTGATTTATGATGATTCGTCTCTGTTTCTCGCGTGTGCGTGTGTGCGTGCAGTCTATGACGGAGGCACTGGAAAACCAAGTGAAGAGCAAGGTTACTGTCAAGGTACGAGCTTTGGGAAGAAGAAAAAACTGTCATTTTTCGCGCCATTTCGCCGTATGCTAGCCTGTTTGGTGGGCTCGTTATTACTTGCCGTATGCTGCTGTGAATTAATTTGTCTGGTTCTAAAAAAAGTTAACGACCTTTTGTGGCATGGTAAATATGTTTGCTTTTCTGGTCACTCGGTCGATACGCGCCGCACGACACATGGTACCAGTGCTAAGTTTGCACTGCAGTTTAGCTTGCTTGTTCACGTCGCAGACCTCTGTAAAGGAAACAAACCTTACCTTTTTTTTGTCTTGCATATGCATATACTTCTTAGTTCTTACTAAAGATGCGGGCCACCGTTTCCAAGGCCGTACTGGCAAAGATCCTGGAGAATCTGTTTTGCACATGTTGTTCTGAGTTCAATGGATGTCGCTCATTTGGGGAAACTCTGGAATTGTGTAAAAGCCATGTTTTACTAAATAAAACCTGTTGACATAATGTGTGTTCACATCCAAAAAGATCCTCTGAAGCTACCATTTTTTTTTTCTTTTGTGACCATAGTTTCAGTCACCTTAATCTACATGATGTCAAATAGTACTGGTTTTTCTCAATATCCAAAGCATTAACATGGAATTTGGAAGAAAGTATCCTTTTCTAGCACAAATGAATTGCAGTGGAACTCGTTGGGATTTTTTGCTTGCCTGATTGATCTTGAATAAAATGAATGAAGTTATCAACATAGTATCAAATAACTTCTGATATCCGATTGTGGTTCCCGGTTCACCGTAAAAAATAATTTAAAACCAACTAGGATTAGCCCTTGGTGGCATTTTTTGTTAAGAAGAAACGCGAGCACCAAACTTTGCGGAGGCTGAGCCTCGAGCGCGGGTTGGCAGGCTGCTAGCACTTCAGCCTGCTCTAGCTAGCCACCCGAGCAGATGCTTGGTCTTGTTCATGGTTCACTATAGCAGGTGCCATCTTTCACCATAGCAGGTGCCATTAAGGATTTCATTGATTACTAGATATGGTTCACTGTTTCCAAGGCCGTAAAAGGGCAAAGGTCCTGGGGAATCTGTTTGCATATGTTGTTGTTCTGAGTTCTAGGGATGTTGCAAAAACAAAACATGTTGACATAATGCATGTTTTACAACTAAAAAAGGAGCTTCTGAAGCTGCCACTTATTTCTTATTTTTCTTTTGTTTCAGTCACCTCGATTTGCATAATTTCAAATACTACTGGATTTTCTCACTATCCAAAACATTAACATGCGTTGCTGATTCACAAATAACCCTGCTGGATTTCGTTTATATCCAAAACATTAACATGTTGACATTAATTGAGTGGAAAAAAACATCCTTTTATGGCACAAATGAATTTGATAAGCACGCATTGGAATTTTTTGCTTGCCTGAAGTTGTCAACAGTAGTGTTAAATGAATTTTGGTCTCAGATATGATGGTTCATGATTCACCCTAAAAAGCATAACTCGCCCAACCAGCACCAGCCCTGCGGAGGCTGAGCCTCGAACGCGGGTCGGCGGGCTGCAAGCACTTCAGCCTCCTCTAGCTAGCCACCTCAGAAGACACTCTGTCTCATTCATGGTTTAGTTGCCAAAGGATTTCATTGACTCCTTGTGTCCACATTGTATTTGAACCTGGTAGAGAACTGATCAGAAACTTAAATCTGGAATAATCACAAATATTTTGTTTTCTTTCAACTACGCACAACACTTTTACATTTTTTTTTTCTGTCAAAAAGGAGTCCCCTGTCTTTTTATAGAAACCAAAGGTAATTGACCTGCAACACCTTGTGAACAGATGCCACTTGTAGCATGAAACAAAAAACGTAGGCATATGCAGTTTTTGCAGTACACATCATTTTACTATTATCTTGAAATTGCAAAACAGTGAGCAGACTAGGCGGCATCCGGGAATGTTGTTGGTCCCCACTCCCTATTCCCTCTTCTCAACTCTACTACCACCCTGTGTGCGCCGCCCTGGCGCCTTTGCCTGCAGCCGAAGCCTCTCCCTATTGACAGCCACGGCTACCACCTCCGCCACTTTCCATCCTCCAATATCCCACCACATAAACACCCAGCTAAACATACCCTAGTTGATCTTAGCTGCTGGCTTCCTTGAATAAGTTTGCATTCGCAAATGCCTGCAGGAGACCCTAAGATTGTGAGTGACAGATATGGAGAACCAGATCAATGGTATCTTTAAGTAACACCACTCAGAGCAGGCTCTGTTCCATTTTTAAATTGACCAGCATGCTAATGCTACAACAAACATTGTGAATACATTTATATCTTTGTTACTGGAGGCTATACAATGAACCACCATCATCACTAACTCAAACTTGTGCCTTTGTGTGCTCATAAATGCTCCCTGTAACCTGTTTTCTGTACTAGAAAGCATCTAAAGCATACAATTACCATTTTTTGGTACGTTGCTGGGCCTAGCTAATAGAGCATAGAGGGCGCAAGCATGAACTGGTTCCTGGCTTCCTGTTGCTGTTTGTGTGGCCTTCTTCTAAAGGGCTGACAGTGTGTGTATAATCTGACTTTGACCTGGATTCTTGGTTGCAACTTTAGGGATGGAACCTGGCATCAATCAATCTCCTGTCAAATTGCTGAAACTGCTCCTGCAAAGACTTCTTCTTTGTTGAAAATTCAGCTTTTTAATACCATCACCACAAATTCAGCTTTTGTTTGATGGATCTATTTTAGTCAACGTGTGGATTCACGCGGGGGGAGATATTTCCATCTTTTTAATACGGTCACCACAAATTCAGATGTGGTTCAGACTTGTGGATGCTTCTAATTGACATGGCTCTCACTGCATCTGCATTCCTCATGTCTGTCCCTGTCTGGGTACAAACAATGCCATGTGCACACCCTGTTCTCTGTTTCAGCTGTAGTTCAGACTGTGCACTGATAATCCGTCAGGTTAATGCCGTCGCCACAAATTCAGCTCTGGTTCAGACTTTTTCTTCTCATTGCCAATGCCATGATTCTCACTGCATCTACTAAGTAGTTTAGAGTGATAACCTTCATCGGAATGATACTCAATTCACATTCCTTTGTTTCTGTGTATGTATGCAGGGCCATCTGCACACCTACAGGTTCTGCGACAACGTGTGGACATTCATATTAACGGACGCGCAGTTCAAGAACGAGGAGACGACCGAGCAGGTGGGCAAGGTGAAGATCGTGGCCTGCGACTCCAAGCTACTCAGCCAATAAGCGGCGCGAGCTGCTGCTGGCTCCCGGAGGCGGGGCTCGTTCGATCCGTGCCTCCGCTAGAGAAGAACACCGCCACCACATCGCCGTCTTCATAATCCATGGGTACCCGTAGAAGGATGCCATGCCATGCGATCCTAGAGCATCGCGTCGCAGCCACAGAACATTTTCCGATCCGTGTCGTTGTAATGTTGTTTCCGGAACTTTTGATATAACTGATGACTGGAATGAGTAATGGATATCACAACTTTGTTGGGAAATCTATGTGACATTGAGTACAACTTCTGCGAGTGCCGTTGTTTTTTGCCGAACTTGTTCCGGATTTTCCAGGTGTGCCAACAAGAAGCAGAAAGCAGAGCATTTTTCCTGGCAGACACCTTTGCATCTCTTTGCATTGCAGTCTGGGCTGGAAGAGTCAAGATGTGTGTGCAGTGCCAAGCTCCAGTGCATTTGCATGCTGTTGTTGCCACTTGTAATGCTGGCAGAGAAGAGAATCAAATCAAAAGATGCACGGCAGAGGCCGAGTGACCGGTGACAAGAGTGAGCAGGCCTGCTCTGCACTCTGCTCTCTGCTCTGCTCTGCTTTTTTTGTGTAGGGCCAGACGCTAGAGAGAGTGAGAGAAGGAATAATAACTGCATGCATGCATCCATACATGCATGGGGTGGCTTCCACTGGCAATGGCCACCTTTCAGTTCTGGTCAGGTCTCTTGTTGCTGCTGACCATGAAAGATACTGTGACACTCTTCTCCAGCCACTGTTCCCCTTGACAGGAAAAAAAAAGGGGAGAAAAAACAAAATCAAGCATCTCCTCCTCATTACGCAGTGCAACAACCTACCTTGAAGCATCTACGGTCGGACCTGGCAAATCCGGCCACTCAAACGCCTGCACTAACCAGGCACCCCTCAAATAATGTAGTCCACATCCAGACACTTCAATTATCATATCTCAAAGTCATGAAACTACGTCGATGCACACACGTCGTTCGGCTATTCCATCACTGTTAACAAAACATGTCATCGGGCTACCAAAATTTGTCGTGTTTGGCTATGGTGAAGTTCATCCACGGTTGTCCTTGTCGTCCTCCTCACGGAAGTATCAGTCGAAGACGCAGTGCGGATCGAGCCGAAACTGTCCTCGCCGTCGTTGTCGTCCTACTCCTCCTTCGGTAGTCGTCCGGCCATGACACGGACCGCCTGATTCTGCTCTCCGGCTAGGGCGCGCGTGTTCCTCCGCTGCCGTTTGTTCACAATGCGGCCGCGGATGGCTTCCTCCTTTGTGTCTGTTCGCGTCGCCGCATCAGCCGCCTTCGCCTGACGACATTTCCGCCACGATAAGGGCCTACGCGGCCCTTATCCTCTTTCCCACGGCGGGCCGCCTATTCCCGGTGTCGGCCCTTATCCTCTTTCCCACGGCGGACCGCCTATTCCCGGTGTGACTCGTACTCTGCCCGACCGGTGATGGAAAATGAGAGATGTTCCGGCTACCGGGACCGCGAGGATCCATCATCAGAGGACCCGAGCGCCCGGTGAGCCGACGCTATAGCGTCGTGGCGAACGGATCCGTCCATCGGCCGGGCGTTGTCCTCCTAGGAGCGGCGGAGTGCAATGCGGATTACCATTGCCTCCTCCAATCCACACGGGATGACACCATGATCAACGAATCCAGACAGATCAGAGTCCGATCTGCTGCCTGCCATGCCGGATAATGCCGAAAACCGCTAGAGGTGAGCTCGGGTGGCGGAGGGGAGTGGAGTGAAGTAGTCAGGGTTTGCTCCGGCGAGCGGATGGGGACGAATATATGTGGGGTCGGTTTGGACCAGCATGGGCCGGGTTCGACGTGGCGGATGTACCCATATTCGTCCCATATTTGGGCTGGATATGAGGGGTGCCGGTCAGCCTGGGTGTTTGAGGCCCGTTTGCGGCGTCCTTCTGGTTAAAAAAACGTGACTGGACGGCTCGCCCGGACGTTTGAGGAGGGTCTGGGGCGTCCGGTTGTAGATGATCTTACATGTGGTGTGCTCCAACCAGCAAGCTACACATGTCCATTCATGGCAAGTTCTAGCCCCCTTCCTTCCCATTAAGCCATCATCATCATTTGCAAAAAAAATAAGGTTCCCTTTCTGAGTGTGAGAAAGTGGCATGCATAAAGAAAGCTCAACCTTGACTGCCACACACTTGTTCCCCACCATCTAACATTTCCCACAGGAGGAGGAAAAAGAAAAAGAAAAAAACAGTCCAAAATATTTTCCACGTCCATGTGCAAGAGTGAGCCAGTCAAAAGCTTATCTTCCATGTCCAAAATACTACTCCCTCTGTTCTGATTTACTCGTCGTGGTTTTAGTTCAAAATTGAACTGAAACCATGACGAGTAAATCGGAACGGAGAGAGTATTTGATATTACAAGCTGGAAATACTAAAAGCTCACACACACGCACACGCACGCACGCACGCACACGCACACACACAAATATTTTTGTTAAGCCACTATTTGATATCACAAAAAATGAGCATTTTCGGTGTGGCAAGTGGCATGCAGAAAGGTGTGTACCTTAATGGCTAAGCACTCACACTCAGGTCCTAACACATTGCATGTGGACACACAATTGTTCTCTTCTTCTTTCTTGGGGTCGCTTTCCACCTTGGCTTGCCTCCCAAGTTCCCTCAAAAAGGCCCACCTAGCAGAAAGGGAGAAACAAAACATAATGATAAATCAAATTTCAGAGTACATACTTAATGCCACAAGTTGCATCATCTGTTTGAAAAACGTTCTTATATTATGAGACTGAGGGAAATAGTGTGCCCGCGTTTCTTGACATCCAAGTTTGACCGTAAAGCAACAAGACCGACTGCGGCGGGAGCAAAAATTGTATATACCACTGAATTAATATTTTCGATATAATTTAGTTCAGTGGTATAATTTTTGCTCCTGCCGCAGTCAATCTTGTTGATTAAATTTACGGTCAAATTTAGATCTCGATAAACACGGGTGCAATACATTGTGGAATGGAAAGAATATATAATAATATATACTCCCTCCGTAGCTTAATACAAGATGTTTTCTTAACACTGTAATAAGCTACATAAGTTGTGTATGATATGAAAGGGAGAACAAATCATTACAGTTGGTGTCCTGAGCAATTTAATGAAACAAGCGGTTTACATGAATAATCAACTTTGTTAAACTTTTCATACGACTGCAACAGAAGATCAGGTATTTCTCCAAAAAAGTGTCAGATGTTTTCAATACTTTTCATAATTACTACTCATTCCATCCAAAGAAGCTTATCGCTCAAATTGATGTATCTAGCATTAACTCCGCCACTTGTAATGCTGGCAGAGAAGAGAATCAAATCAAAGATGGGCTGAGTACATGCACGGCTGAGGCGAATGACAGGTGACAAGAGTGAGCAGCCTGCTCTGCTTTTTGCGTAGGGCCAGATGCTAGAGAGAGAGGGAATAATAACTGCATGCATCCTGGCAATGGCCACCTTTCAGTTCTGGTCAAGTCCCTGGTTGTTGCTGACCATAAAATAAAATATCCGCGGTACTAAATATTTGACATCCATGGTCGCAAATCAGCAAAACAATGGTTCAATTGGGTGTACAAATGGTAGTTTTTAGAGTGGGAAAGAGAAGAAGAAAGAACGAACATGCGAATAAGGGAGAGAGGAGGAGGAAGAAGGCGACGGGCGGGTGGGGTCGCCACCCTGTTGTCCCGCGGGTGGACGATCGTCTCTCGGTACAACGACAGGGGGCTGTCGGGGACACCCCCCCCCCCCGGGCCATCGACAGCGGCTGTCGGCACAAGGGGGAGCGGCGACGTGGCCTGGCCACTAATCGTGCGACACGTGGCCGAAAGGTGTGACGACCCCGGCCCGACCGTGCACTAATCATACACGCAAATGCACACGATCAAGCCTAAGGACTCACGTGAAGGAATCACAGCACAACTCTAAAACATAAATAAAACATACAAGTTATATATTACAAGCCAGGGGCCTCGAGGGCTCGAATACATAACAAGTGTCACACACATAGTCAGCGGAAGCGTTAGGTATCTGGGTACAGATACAACACAGAAGAAGATAGGCCTGTTACACAGGCGGGGCAAAAGAAAAGCTACGATCGAAAAGGCGCAGGCCTCCTGCCTGGGACCTCCGATCCTACTCCTGGTCGTCGTCCGCCGGCTCCTCGTAGAAGTACTCGCCGGCTGGGTAGTAGTAGTAGCCAGCCTCGGGCTGGTAGTAGTAGTCGTCAACGGGGGCTGCAGGCACCATGGCTCCGTCTTCTGGTTTATCATGCGGGTAGGACAAAAGAGGGAGCAAAGCAACCGTGAGTACTCATCCAAAGTACTCAGCAAGACTTACATCAGATCTATACTAGCAATGCATTATTTTCAAAGGGGGCTTTATGTGGGTGGACTAGACTGCAGAAAGCCAGAGTAGAGAGGGAAAAAGCCTAGTCCTGACGAAGACTAGCATCTTCAGCGTCTTGCAGCAATTAGAAGGGAGAAGAATAGTACATCATAAATGTATAGTGTTCATAGGAATATCTTCATATCACATATCTCAAGTCACCAGTTCTAGTTGTACCGAAGTGGATACAACTCCGAGTGTCCGTTACCGTAGGACAGGCTATCGATAGATTGTTTCTTCCCTGCAGGGGTGCACCAAGTTACCCACCACGCTCGCTTAACTCCGGCCGGACACACCATCAGGTCGTGCCCGCCCTCGGCTAAACAATACGACGCAACCCGACCGGATACCGCCAGAGAGGATCGAGCACGCCGGACTAAACCTATGCACCCGGGGGTCGGGGCCATCGCCCCGGACGCTCCTGCACGTTACGTGGCCGTTCGGAAGCAGACCTAGCAACCCCTTATACAAGCACGCAGTTGCATCCTAAGTCCAATCCGAACAACCCGCTCAATCGCTGACGTCGTGACGACTCCGGCTGATGTATACGACGCAGAGCACCCACTCACACCCACGTGGTGGTTAGTGCTATCGGACCCGGAGGCCCCTCGGATCAAATATCCAAATCGCTTAGTGTGTTGGGAGCGCGCGGTAACGAGCAGAGCCTACGATACTGTTGGCCCCGTCGTCCCGTCTCGAGGACTTGTGACAAGGACTGGGAAAGACCGGCCACGCCTCGTAGTTATCTCGCGGGTACCCTCACTGGTCACCCGACTCCACAGCTCACGCCTCAAAGGCACTCGCGGGTACCCCTCTGGGTCAACCCGCCTCCATCCAACATGTGTAGTAGTAACTTCAATGTGTCATCAGACGCACGATACCTCTGGCCGCACGCCTTTGTTCCTGGCGACGTCCGGCCTCGGGGATCGATACGTCTTTAAACACGGTAAACTTCAAAGTGTCTTCAGACGCACGATACCTCTGGCCGCACGCCTTTGTTCCTGGCGACGTCCGGCCTCGGGGATCGATACGTCTTTAAACACGGTGTGGTGAATCAAGGCATCCGTGTGGTTTCCATGCCGATGAGGAATCCGAGGAATCACCCTCGTTGGATTCCTAAACGACAAGTCCCGATAAGGTGGTACCGGAGGAATCACCCTCGGCGGTAATCACCATAGCGGATGCACGACAAAAGCTAAGTCGGAAGTGGGAAGAGGAATCACCCTCGGTAACCCACAACGAGCTAGCTATACTACAGGGACAACATCGAAAGTGAGTTCAGAGGTATCACCCTCGTCACCCGATGTTAACTCTGCGGAGTCGAGCATATTAGGGGGGGTTGTGCGGTGATGTGAAGAAGGTCAGGGGAAGGGGCTCGATCGCTTGATCGAGGCAAGGGTACTATGCGAGGCAACTACGAGAGTGTGGGTCCATAGCAGTGCTACCCAACCTATACTAAGCAGTTTATGAATAAAGGCAGGTATCAACAATTTAGCAAAAACAGGCTATGCAACAGTAATAGGAGCAGTAGCAGTAGCAGCAATTCTAATGCAAGAATAAGAGAGAATAGACATAGGCGATATCGGAATGATCAAAAAGGGGGGGTTGCTTGCCTGGTTGCTTGGCAAATGAAATGGAACAACGGCGGTGAAGTAGTCGATCACCAGGGCATCGTCGGCGGTCTCGGGGTCTACCGGGAAGAAAGGGGGAGAGGAAACAATATAAATACACAGTAACGAAAGTAATCACAAGGCATGACGATCTAACGCGGTGCTACCGATAACGGAGAAGGGGAACCCATCCGGGAGGTATTCCCGGTTCCGGACGTCTGTCAGACAGATGAACCGGAGGGGGACGGTTGTGCGTTTGCTGTGTTAGAGTCAAATGACAGCTAGGATGCATTGCAGGGTTGCCTAAAGTGATGTTAGGTGCTACAGACGGAGCGGGAGGATATCCGGGAATATTTTCCCAGGCTCCGGACGTTTATCGAACAGATGAAACGGAGGGGAAACTTCCATGTTCTTCATGCTAGAGGCATGTGATAGGTATGAGGAGGGCATATTCGGGTTCGTCTCATTTTTCTGATCGTTTTTCATATATAAACTTTTTCGATCCGAGCTACGGTTTAAAAGATATGATTTTCCTAAGTTTTAATCCATTTTCTGGAATTATTTAAAAACAGAAAAGGTTTACTGCATCATGCTGGCGTCAGCACTGCGTCAGCCGCCAGCTGACCAGTCAAACTGACGGGTGGGGCCCACCTGTCAGCCATAGTGGGTTTAACAGAGTATTAAAACTAATCTAACAGAGCTGTTAACAGGGGTGGGTCCCACATGTCATAGACACTGATTAAGCTAATTAATTAATTAACTTAATTAACAGATTAATTAGCAGTTTTAGTTTATTTCTAAATTCGTTTTATCCGCGGGGCCCACACGTCATAGACACAGAGTGCCCAGTCAGCAGAGTTGACTGGGTCAACTCGGTCAAGGTGGGGCCCTAGGGCCCACTGTCAGTGGCTTAGGGGTGGGGGCCACCCACGCCACGTCGGCGACGCTGAAACGGCGCCGGAGTTGGCTCCGGCGACCAGATCCGCGGCGGAGCTCGCCGGAATGCAACGGAAATCGCCCACAGGGGGCCGTTTTGCGTGCGGTCACTTGCGTTCGAACGGGCACTCCGTCGCGCATCCATTCATGGCGTCGGACGGGGCTAGGACGGAGGGAAACGACGGTGGCGTCGACCGCGGCGGCGCCGGAGTTCGGGCCTCGGTGGAGCCGGCGACACAACGCACAGGGAGGCGAGCTAGTGGTGGCATTGAACTCGCACGAGCTCCAGGAGCTCGTTGCGAGGCTCGGCCAAGTGCGACGGTGACGATGACCATGGCGGCGAGCTCGTCGGCGACGACGCGTGCGGGCGCTAGCGGGGTGGAAGCTACGGGCGGTGTGAGGCGTCGCAGAGAGAGGGGAAGAAGCGGACGCTCACCGAGAGGGCACACGTAGGCCCGTTGGCAACTTAGGAGCAGCAGATCGCCGGCAATCGCCGGAGAAGCTCCGGTGGCCGAAGGTTGAAGAAGGGCTCGTGGAGCTCACGGCAACGGCTCCCGACGCCAGCGGCTAGGCGCAGTCGACGGGGAGGACGACGGCGGAGCCGTTGGACGCGGAAAGGCGACGTGGGGAGGCTGGTGGCCACGGCGGAGCAAGGTGGACGGCGACGGGCGCGTTCGGGCGCTGGATCTGAGGGGAAGAGAAGGGAGGAGCGAGCGAGGAAGAGAGGGGAGAGTGATGGAGGAGGCCAGGGGGGACGGCTCGGGCGTCGCCCTTATCCCCTCGAGGCCTCGGCGACGGCACGCGTCGAGGATTCGCCGGAGGAGGGGAGCTCGGCCATGGAGAGCTCGACACCGAGCGGGAGCAGGTGGGAGGCGACGCGCTGGGCTGGGCCTTGCCCTGGGCTGCGCCAGGTAAGTGAGGTAGGTGGGCTTCTGCCCAATTTCTATTTATTTCTTTCTGTTTTACTTTATTTGTTACAGAGAGAGTAACAGAATTAATTGGGCATCAAAAAGAGTAAGGAAAAATATGGGACTTGGCCCATTAAATCCTTTGTATTTTTAGGCACTGCCAGAAATTGGTTTAGGGATTTTTGGAACTCCTTTGAATTTACCAAAAATAGAATAGCATTTAAATATGCTGAAAAGGTGCTGTTACAACTTATAATGCCCATCTTTGCTCAAGTGAGATGTTGTATTCCTTAACATATAATTGTTTTGGAATATTGGCAAGATGATGAACATTTTTCCA